>JBAWJQ010005455.1:0-293527 GCA_037783105.1 Bactrocera zonata | reverse complement strand
AAATACTAAAAATAACTACAAAACGAAGTTGTTTTAAATTTAATTTTTAAGCCTTTAAATGACGAAAAATTAATATTGACTATTTATATAAATTGATACGCATGTATATAATCAAATATGTTTTCTTAAGCACGGATAGGCATAAATATGCTTACGTATACCGTTAATGGTAATGGATATATTTCTGTTGATTTCCGTTATGCAAATACCCGAACAATACCAATGTTAATCACAGTATGCTTCAATGGCCAAACAAAATAACCATCAGAGCATATAACAAAAGCAACACTGACAATTACAACAACATCAAATGTTAGCACTAACAAATTTGCAACAACAACCGGCTGCAGCATCAAATAGGCAACAACAAAATTGAGTTACAACTGCGGTGTCTTGCTGCTAATGCAGTGCGGAGCGGCGTTGGTATACACGGCGTATGAGTAACATGTGAATGGCGCCATATGTTGACTGTCAGCTGTTGCCGCTGCGGCTGCGGCTGCGGCTACGGCTGCTTAACAACAATGACATCTGAAGCGTCACGCATATCCGTTTCCTGCACTATTGCGGTGTTGATATGAAGCGCGGCGGCTGAATGACAACGGCTACAACAACAACCGCTTGCGCTGAGCGCTTGAAGTGCCAGCGACGCCAAACAACATTGCCTGTGCAAATATTTTCATTGCGGCTTAGCAGTTCCGGTTGTGTGGCAACAAAAGCCAACAACACTCACACCTCTGACGCGTTTGCTGTCGTCAACCGACCGCCAAAGTGCTTGTCCGCCATTGTATTTGCTCATATTTTGTTGCGTCCAAGTGCAATGGACACTCGATTGCATTTGATGGTGTGAAGTGTACTTTCTGCACTGAAGTGCATATGTGTGCAGCATCGCTGCATCTCCACTTAAGTCTGGTTGCCGTTGTCACTACTCGTTACTCGCTGACATTTAAGGCCACTTCACGGGTAGCACACAATGTGCCGAAACGTAGAGTAGCGTGGTGGAATGATTATAGAGTGGACACATGAGCACTTTGTTAGCAGAAGTGTGTACTCGTATGTGCTCACTCAGACATATGCTTGCGCTCGGCTTGTCACCATCTTTGCCCAAGTGATTTTGACACTTTTGATGTGTTTGCAGTGAGGCTTTTCGTCAAATATGTCGATTTAAAAGAAACTAAGCTTTAGAAACCACAGAAAATGCAACAGAAAGAAAGTATTGGTAGTAGCTACTAGTTGCTCATACTCGTTACTCGTTTATATCAGAAGTATAAAAATTGTGAAAATTTTATATATTCTCATAACAAAATTTCAAACGCACAAATAAGTTTTTACAACAAACTATAATTTTTTACTCGTTACTCGTTGAAATTTTTTTCGTCAGAAAATAATTGAAATATGTTAATTTAGTCTGATCCTTAATTTTATTAGACCATGAAAGTGTTTTAACTTAAATCGTACTCGTTACTCGCTCTAATGTAAATATTGTTACAAATATTTTAAAGTGGAAGAGATATACATACGCATGTACATATGTACATATATTTCGCCTTACCAAATGTAATTATGACAATATAAATGTTTTTGGCATTATTTGCTAGTTACTCGTTATTCATTTATTTACATACATATATATAAAAATTGTTAAAAATTAATTGAAAAAACTGGATTTCCATTATTAGGAGCAAGAACGTATATCTACATCAAAAGTTTGTTTTTACTCGCTACTCGCTGAAATTTTTTTCTCAAACATATAACAAAAACTAGTTTAATTTTACTCATCCTAATTTTCTTAGATTTTGAAAAAGTTGTAACTTAAATTTTACTCGTTACTCGCCCTTAAGTATTAAAATCTTTCAATTTTGAAAAATTTATGTTTTTAACTTTCATTTTATTTAAAAAGTGCAAGTTTAATAAATTTTTTTAGTCCAAACGAATTTAGAAACTAAGCATTACTCGTTACTCGTTACTCGTTGCTAATAAAATATCTTTTAAAAACGCCTCTACCTCTAAAAATTTATTAGCTGTTTCAAGCCTCTTTTTTCTAATTCTATGCTACATATGAACATGGCTTGCTTAGTTTTTGTTAGTAAATTACTCGCTACTCGTTACCTTATAAAAAAAAGATTGAGAATGAACACTACAGAAGTTAATAAGACAGTGTAGATATGTCTCTAAAAACATGCGCAACGGTTTTTAGTAGTTTCCAACTCGCTACTCGTTAGTAATAGCTTATGTATCTAACAAATATACGTATGTCTACAACTACTCGTCTTTAATTTACACAAAATTTGTGACAGTTTAGCTTCTATGTACTTAAAATTGTATAGCCAGCGAGTTGTTTAAGCCAACTAACAAAAATAATATTAGCACTCGTTACAAGTATTTGCTGCCTTTTATCATTATTATTTATTTTTTCGCTTTTATTTTCCTGCCTTTCAGAACTAGAATAAAATTAATTACTATATACTCTTGCAATGTATAAATTTAAATAATTTCTATTAAAAGTATACATTACTCGTTACTCTTTAAAAAAATTACTTTATTGCACAAACATTAATAATATTCCACAAATACAGCAATATTCATATTTTATCAAAGATGCCTTGCGTTGTATGTCTGATTTTTGCTTTCATTTGCTCTAACGAGTTAGTTCGTTACTCGCTATTTTAAAAATTATATTTATAGAAACGCATAAAAGTAAATTGCTTGTTTTAAAGTCTCAGCTGCACATCTTATTTGAATGCAATTGCGCATAACTCCTTCCGGAGGAATAACTCGCTCTACCACATTAACCACTAACGAATTGAAACTATTTGCAAACCCGCACACATTTTCTATAGTAACAAATAAATATAACACCGACTTGCAATTAAGTCATTCATTTGTCTGAGTAGTTGGCATACTAGCTGCCATGTTGACCAGTAATTACGAATTAAATTAACTCGCTACAAAACACACAAAGCCAGAGCAACGAGTGCCGCCAACGGCCAGCTTAAAACGGCAGTTTAACGTAAGTAGTTCCTACATTGCTGGCTGATGTTTGTTAGTGGTTGGTGAATTAATGAGCTGGTGTTAAGTTAACACGCATACAAGCGCACACAAACTTACTCGTTACTCGTTTGTACGGGCATTTGTGGTTGACAAACGTAATTTAGTGCCAGCATTGCACCTTTTTCCATGTCATTTAGAATTTCGCTTTGTTGTAAATTGCAAGTCGAGCGAAATGTTACACAATACAAATGCAGTCAGAGCACACATGCACACACGTGTATTCAACTCGCATGCAAACTGCTGCATACCAACAGGCGCCCGACCACATTTGTCACATAATGAAATGCATGTGTGGCGCATAGCTGGCCAGGACTGGGGCGATTGCAGGCATTGGTTAGGCGCTCGGTTATACCGCACAATATATTGGAACACACAATGTTGCCTGCTCACACACATACTTATAGTGTATTCGGTCTTGTATTCGCCAGAAGTCTGGCACCACCAACTATAATTTCATCCTTTAGCCACATCAAAGTCGAAACCAAAATTGAATGTGGCGTTGATTTGATGGAAATTTGATTGAAATTTGTCGGTTTGCTTTAGTCGTCAAATTGCGAAATCCTCACTGCAGCTCCACTACACTTTGCTACTCGTTATACATTTGAACAGACACAGCAATTATTTTCAGTGACGCTTTTAAAGCAAATCGTCTTTTATAGTGTTCACTGACACTCAGTACATTGTGTGTCAACCTTTTTCAAGCAAATTGACACTTTTATGATTTCTACTAGTTGCTCGTTATTGCTAAATAAGTGAAATCATTATGTGTGTGCTCTTTTTTGTTCTTTTTTTCATATATTTTGTTAAGTTATAAAATTTCCTACTACGTTTTATAGAAGATTGTTTACTCGTTACTCGCTAGATTTAAATTACGATAAATTACAATTATTTTGACAAAATAAAAATATATCCTTACTCTCCGTAATGGTGTTATATATCAACGCTTGTCAAAAATTTTAACAATTTTGTCATAACTACTAGTTACTCGTTATTGCTGAGTAGACGAAATTATGACGCGCGTGTTATTATTTTACTTCTTATGTGGATATTATCGGTTGAATTCATACCATTTGCTATTAACCTCATGCAAGTGCGTTTACTCGTTACTCGCTACATTGAAATTTAAAGAAATTTCAATGATTTTGTCACAATAAAAATTTAATTGGCATTAGTACAACAAATTTTCTTCTACTCGTTACTCGCCAATTTTTACTCGTCACTCGCTAGTAGTTGCACGTTACTTTTAAGTGTGTTGATAATATTAGTAGAAAAAAATTTCTTCTACTCGTTACTCGCCAATATGTCCTCGTTACTCGCTACAAGTTACACGCTACTTTGAAGTGTATTGCTAATTTTTGTTTGAAACTCTTTTTATAATTTCTTTTTGACATTATTATAATTTTATATCTACTCGCTACTCGCTAATTATGTATGTATTTTTTACAAAGTTATATGTATTTAGTCGTCATTTGAACCCCACATGCTAAAAATACAATTCCATTACCTATGCATTGAAAAAAAAGTTATGAAAAAAGTACAGCGAATTAATCACATGCCACAAAAGCCATTATCCTTCATGTTCCTTTATTGATATTTATGTCATATCCCTTCACTGTCAAACGTGCTTGCTGCACAATTTTTAATTTCGCCAACAAGCTTGTCAATAAATTTAATTGAAATACAATTTCAACAACTCGATATTCATCGCGCGTGTACATAAATATTTATTTCATTGTACAAATACGAACCAGCGAGTGTAAATATACAATATATGTATTTACAAATATGTATTTTTTTAATGGCTTGCAATTACAAAGGCAACACACCAGGGTCATTAAAGCTGATACCCCACAGGCGCACTGTTGTGCTTCTTCCGTCTTCTGGTTTGCCCACTCGCCCGAAACCCATTTACTCGTTACATATGTACATTTAATTAATGTATTGTATATTTTTATTATAATATTTTTCTCGCACGCCACAAAAAACACAACTCAACTGCTGCATTTCAAATGGCCTGGCATTAAAAAGCGGTTACGATCCGCTCACGACGTTTGGCAGCAAGCGCGCTTTGACCGCCCACACAGCGCAATGCAACGAGTGGCGAACAATAAAAATGCATTTTGCCCGGTCGACAAAGCATTCTTCTTCTGTACATTTGTTTCCTTTGTTGCACTTTTGTGGCCAACGCGCCAACTGCGCCACCGGCCTCTTGGGGGTACGTACTGGGCACTGGCACTGGCCCGCACTGTCATTGGTTGGACGCCAATGAGTTCATTAGTGCGCGCCGCCATTTATGAGAGACAAACAAGTGGCATAACAATTAGTCTACAGTCATTATTGTATTATGACTGTTTGCTGTTGTTATTGTGCATTTTTTTTTTTTTTTTTTTGAAGCGCTGTGGCGTGCTCCGCACTCTTTTTCACTGCTGAGTTTCTTTATTTTGTTCTCTGCGTCTATATTTTCTTCAGTTGTTTCGTTCTTTGCTCGTTTTGCATTGCATTTTTTAATTAACGCATAATGATAATGGCTGTAGTCGCAGTCGGTGTGCGCAGCTTCCGCTCGTTTGAAAGCTCATACACATTCATTTCGGGAATAAATTTATTAAAGTTAAGAATGAGTTTAATTTTTCGTACATAAAAAATGTCAGTGAAAAAATTTAAGTTTTAAACTGAGCTTTCATGCGCTTTTATTGAAAAAATGAAGCTTTCATAAAGTAGAGGAATGTGCTTATTTTTTTGTATTTAAAATTTTCAGTGAAAAATCTTTGCTAAAGCTTACATCAGCCAGCTTTTGTGCTTTCACTGAATAAAAGTAAGCACCAATTTTATTCTACTTAAGAATATATCTAATAAAGAAAGCTTTCATAAAATCGAGAAATATGCTTATGATTAAAGAGCGTGCTTTCGAGCTTCGAAAGCTTTAGCATTTTAAAAAAGCTATTAATCATATTTTAAATAAAGCACAAGATTATGCCTTCGAATCGGAAATCTCTATTCTGTAAACCTTCCACAATGTATTAATAAATAACGAACAATGTTTTTATTGAGCTTTCAGAGCTTTGAAAGTTTTTAAGAGCTTTTAACTATAAGTAAAATTTGGACATATTTAATTTTCTATTTTGAACACACCCAAAACACATTTACAAATACAGAAAGAGCTTTTTTTAGAGCTTTAAGCTTTTTCAAAAGCTTTTTAATTATTAATGAAATTAATACAAAATTCAAAGTTTTTGGAAGGGTTTTTAAAATAATATTTTAGAAACTTTAAAGAGTGCTTTTTTGGCATAACACGTTCCTAGGAAAAGCTTTCTATGAACGATAGTAAAATGGTGATTAACCCTCTGGGGTTAAATTAATGCTTTAAAACACCAAAATATAAGTATTAACAATTATAAAAAAAATATAAAAATTAAAAAAAAAGTTGCTAATACTTAAGAAACTCAAACAGACATTAGAAAAAGCTCAGCTGTATGAAGAAAGCTTTTGTATTCGCATTTTTTACCAGAACAAAACTGAGTTGTCATAGTAGCGCACAGCATTAACTAAATAAAATTTTTGCAACAAATATATTTCAAAATATACCAACTGCAACGGTTGCAAAAATGTATGCGCCTACGGATAGGCAACATTTTTTCACAAATCTCAGCAAAATTGGCGCTCTAAACGACTTCTGCCTTTGTCTTTGACACTCCAAAGCTATGTGAATGAAGCCCTTTACAGCACAAAGTGATAAGCAGCGAACAACAACAACAACAAAACTGCAAAAATCCTACAAAAACCACAAGGCAGAAGTAAGAGTCAAAATCACTTGACTTCCATACACTTGAAGGGGGCTTGAAATCGCAAAGCAAACACGCCAGTCAAGCCAATAAATGACAAGAAGTGAAGAGGAGTTAGAAAGAGAGAGAGCCAAATAAGAGTGCAAGCAGCGCAGCAGTGAAGCTGGGAATATGGGCAAATTGAAAACTATAAGCCGCCTGAGCACGCCTAAACTGCCTTGTGGCTGCTTGCAACATATGCATTTGCCGCTATCAATGCAGCTGGCTTGCACTCACATATATACATATACATATATATCTATGTATTTGTGTGTGTACGTAGTCAAGTCCCTCTCGATGGGGTAATATGCAAAAGGCACTAAGGGAAAGATTATACTCAGAGTGCCATGTCAATTTCCTCATCATCAAGCAGCATTACACACACACATACGCTTCGCTACAAAGGCGGCTTTTGAGTTAAGGAGCCTTTAATGTGAATTGAATGGATTTTTAGTGTATGTGTTTGTGCGCCGGCAACACTCACACTCATGCAACTCGTAAAGCAACAGAGCACAGCGTCGCTTATCGTCAGCCTCTCCACCCCTCAACTGTCATTGAATGCGGTTAATTTCGAGCTGCCTTCATTGATAGCAAGCCACGAAGTAGCGTCAGCAGCAGCGCCCGGCGTTGACTGAGTTGTTTCTCAACACATCTGTGCCTCTGTAGGTACGTGTGTGTGTGCGTCTTAACAAAATGTCGCTGCAAAGCGGTCGTTCGGCCTTTTGGTCGGGCGTCGGCTGTGCCTAAATGAGCGTAGGAACTGAAGTGTCTTTTGTGCTGGCTCAAAGGCATAACACACACGTGTGTGTAGGTGTGTGGGTGTACGCCTTGTCTTAATGTCTGCTAACTGCACTTAAACGTCATTTTCAATTTATTATTATTATTTTTTTTCTTTTAAATGTTTTCTTGTATTTATTTACGCGTACTTAAGCATTCAAAATGCTGTAATTTCAACACTTTGCTTTTGAACGACGCCTGTAACGCTGCAACACTGTGCGAAGACAAGGTGTTGAGACGCCACTTGAATGAATACATATTTTAAATTAAAGAGTTAGGACGGTATAGGTTGCAAGCGAGAAGAAATGCGCTGTCATTTATTAAATTAAATTGGAGAAATAAAAACTAAAAATTAAAAAATAAAAATAAGAAAAAATTAATGTAAATTTTTTCAGCTGGCAACCCTATCATTAATTTTTTTTCGCTTTTTGCTTAGCCCGCTGCATTTTTGAGTATCAATATTACAAAAAAAATATTTAGCTGCATTTTGTGATAAGAGAGTTGCCATCTATTTAATATTTTTTTAATATCTTCCACTTTCAAATTGTCTTTATTTATTTTTTCTAATATTATAAACAACTTTGAAAAGTTATAAAAATTTTAATTTTCTAAAAAAAATACAATTAGTAAATACGTGGCAACTCTATAACAAATTTTGCTTATAAAAAATATATTTATTATTGTCTTATAGCACATGTATCCAGACTGCATGATTTTAACTATAATTTTAACCAGTGGCAACCCTAAATAAATACTTTACCAACTATTGAACTAAACTCTTACGTATTTATCTTTCATTATATTTTAAAATTCAATACATAAAACTTGCACATTTTTATATAGTCGTTCTAAATTAATACCAAATATTTTTGAAAAATATGGCAACCATGTTGCTACTTATTTCCACAATTTAAGCAGCTATTTGCATAAAATTATTAATTATAATTTCCGGCGTCAGCTTAATATGTTATAATTGCCTCAAATTAAGTACCAAAGTATTTACATAGTCCGTGCGCCTAAAATTATGCACCACAACTTATTAAAAATTTAATTATTTAAAGTACAGCTATAATTCGCCTTATGTCGTTTATGTAAACCAGTATAAGTTAAAATTTTAGCATATAATATAATTCCAGCCATAAAGCGCCTAAATATAGACTACTTTCGTAAGTTATCTCCGTTTTTAGCCTTTTCAAGCCGCTTAATTATGCACTGCCGTATCACATTTAGTTAGAACTAAACGTAAGCGTGGGTATCTCAAATCCACCAAATTCCTTAGCGCGCCTAAAAGCATGCTATTTCTAATATTAAACCACATAAACTGAAATATTTCTAAAATTTCCATAACTTTTAGGCACACATATTAAATAACGAATTGAGTGCTGCTCAGCATATTAGCCGGCGCAAGTTTCCTCACATAAATTTACTTCCTGCTCTCAGCTCATGAATTATTAATGAACTTTTAGGCGCATCGAACGAAATTAACATAAAGCGATTAATTTGGGTAATATATAAAGCATCGGCAAGGCAGTACGCTTGCTGGTGAATTATGTAAGTCCGCATGAAAGTGCGTTAGGCATCAGTTACACGATTTTCCCTTATCTTCTCTTCTTTCTGTAAGCTGCTTTTAGGCTGACTTTGGTGAAGCTCGCATTCCAAATAACCAAATAGCTTACACGCTTATTGAAAGCGGTGCCTAAATATCGAGTTGTTGATGAGCTGTTGTCCCAGTTTGATTTGTTCATGACCTAGTATATCGCAGCTAACGGTAAACTTCTGAAAAGTAAGCCTATTTTTACGCTTGCTGAAGGTTGAAAGAGTTGACTAAAATATTAATGAGATTTTTGCTGTATAAAAGAGTAGAGAATGTGCTCTGAAATATTTCTTAGAGTGAAGGTGCTTAATAGAATAAGCTTACAAATCCTTTAAAAATTAAATATTTTGGTTTTCTTAAGAACTATAAATTATTTAGGAACTTAATCAAGCCTAACCTTAGGCGGCAAAACACTAAAAAAAATTGCTTAATTTATAATTATCTGCAAATTACATTGCTGAATGAATATCATGGATCTATCTAATGGAAATAATATAATCTGGCCACCCACTTAAGAAATGTTGGCATACTTTTTAGCGCAATATTTATTTTTTAACAGTTTTATGCGTCTCACTAAAAAGCTTGCTCTTCTACTAGTCAACAAGTAGTGGCTATTTTTTGAAAATAATAAGGAATAGCTTTTAAAAAGTTGACGTTGCCTACATTTAGGCTTAATATATCAGAAATTATGTAAATTTTTATTTTTAAGTTCCTGAACGCTGTTCTCAGGCACATAATATGTCTTACTAAAAAGGGTTGTTCTTCTGCTAGTCCAGAAGTAATGACTGTTTTAAAAATTAGACGAAGCATACATATAGGCGCAATGTGTCACAAATTTTGTAAATGTTTATTTTTATGTTCCTGAATATCAATAAGTTCAACAGATACCAAAAACTATTTTTATGCTTAGAAGAATGAGATTATATGTAGTATACATTTAGGAGCAATCAAGCAATTTTTTCCAAGTTTCTCTCTCTAACTTCTGCCTTAAAAGTAGTTCAAGCACAGCAAACAAGCAACAATACTTACATTCTTTTTTATTTGCGCACACTCGTACATGTGCGTTCGTTTACAACATACAGCGACCGCATTGCATATTTTTAGGCGCACACATACAACCCTATATATATAGAACTCTATCGGCAAACCGCAGCTGCAGTCATTAACCCGCTTTTGTTTTGCATAACAGCGCTGATTTTGATTACTATTTTTAATTTACCGCTATTCTCTTTTTAATTGCATACTTTATGGCTGTCTTCCATGTACATCTATTTTCTTTTTACAAAGCAACTTTTCCGCTCAAACGTTTGTCTACAAACCACAAAAGAAAAATGCGAATGCAGAAAATATATGGTATAGGGTGCTTTAAGGCGCAACTAAAGGGCAAAAAAATGACAAGTAACTAATAAGTGAGTGTGAGTAAGTGCGCTTATATGTGTGTACTACTGCTTTTAGCCACGCTGCCACTACCACTTCGTCTTGACCGCACGCGAAGTGGCATTTTTGTATCTATTTGCGCGAAACCTGTGGCTATGCGCCTAAAAGTGTGCCACACTTTCGCTTTATTACATTTATTTTTAGTTTGTACCGTAGTATATCAGCGGATACATATATGTAAATAACATATGAGCATAAATAATTTGTTGTAAAAGCTGTTGTCAGTGGCTCGCGCTCCGCTTGCTCAGCCTAAAAGTATGTTGAGTGCCTGAGTTGGCATTAAGGGTCGCAATTTCGAGTTTGTCGTGTCGTTTAAAGTTTCAATGACTGACAGTTGACCGCATTTCGAGTACGACGGACGTGCAACAACGGCGCACAATTGACACAGTTTGCCATTAAACCGCTTATTGTGGCGTTCTTAAGTATATACAGTTATACTAGTTTTGTTAGAGTATTTGTTAATATATATCAGTAAATAAATAAGCGCTAGAGACAATAGAAACTGTACATATTGAAGTAAATTGAATGAAAATAGTATCAAATTTCCGGCAATGTGCGCAATGTTGCTATTAAAAGGCATTTAATGCTTTGTTTCTTAGGAGTTGAGGGATATTGCATACTTTTGAAAATCATCAGAAGGGAATTATGTTATATTTTGTATTATTTTGAAGAGCTAAAATTAAGAAAAAAATCAAGTAAAAATTAATTAACCGAAAAAAAGTGTTTCATTTTTGCTAAAAAAATATTTTATAATTTATTGTTTTCCACTTATATATGTTATAGGTATTTTTTAAATATTATTTTGATTAATTTTTCCAGAAAATAATTTTTTTTAATTATCCAAAATATTTTCTTTTTTCAGACATTCCTGAAACTTTTTTTAGCATTAATTTTGAACTACAATATTCGTATTTAAAACAAAATATTTTTAAAAGTTTTCCAAAAAAATATCTTTTTTTTTTTAATTTTTAAAAAATTATAATTCATCAAAATATTTCTTTTTAATTTTCAAAAAATAATAATTCATCAAAATATTTTTTTTTTAATTTTCAAAAAATAGTTTTTTCAATCTCTTCTGAGACTTATTTAAGACTTTACATATTTTTATACTGCAATATTCGTATTTAAAAAAAAAATTCTACAAATCAATCCAAATATTTTTACGAAAATTTAAAAAAAAAATACAAAACAAAATTTTTAAATATTCCTATTTATATTTTCTTTTAAATTCATAAAAATATTATTACGAAACTTTTTCTTTAAAAAAAAATATAATTTTTTCCCTCTTCAATATATTTTACGATTTTTAAAAAATATGTATACATTTTTTATAATTTTTCCAGAAATTTTTTTTTTTTTTTATTTTCTGTTATTACTATTTTATTGCTATTTTAAGACTTTATTTTCTACTACAATATTCGTTTTAATAACATTTTTTTCACCACAAAAAACATAACAAAATATTTTTATGAATTTTTTTTAAAAATAGTTAAAAAAAAGTATTTTTTTTTTTGTTTTTTTCAAATTTAATACATCATCTGAAGAAGTTTTTACAAAATATATTTTTTTATAATTTTTCCAGAAAATATTTTTTTTTTGGGAATGTTACAAAAATATTTGTTCAAACTTTTCAGCAATTTTTTAAAGACTTTATTTTTTACTCCAAACTCGGTTTAAAAAAATATTTTTTTCTAAAACCAAATCATCAAAATATTTTTACGAAACATTAAAAAATTATTTTTTGCCACTTCAATATACAATAGGAATTTTTACAAAATATATTTTTTTTATAATTTTTCCAGAAAATTTGTTTTTTTTTTATTTTCTGTTATTATTATTTTATTGCTATTTTAAGACTTTATTTTCTACTACAATATGGGTATTTCCATGGTCGAGAACGCGACAGTCGTACGCCTTTGAAGTGCATAAACCAAAAGTAAAAAAATTAACAAAAAAAATGTGTTGTTATTATTCGAAAGCTTTTCATTATCACTATATATAGTACAAAATGTAGGAGCTTTCGATAATTTGTTTCCAATTCATTAGCAATAAACATGGGATCAAGAACGCGACAAAAAATAGAACTTGCTTTCGACTACATATAGAAAAATGCAAGATTCTGCGAAACGCAACAATATATTTTAGAATGATTAATTTAAACTAAAAAGGACTAAAAAGGGCTTCTTTTGATACATTTCTTGTTGATATATTTTCATCGGTTTTTTTTTACAAGCTTAAATCTAATTTAGCACGTGACATTTAGAACGCGACATATTTGCCTTCCATGATTCTAATGACGATTACTATAATAATTCCAATTCAAAAAATGAAATTGAAAACAAAAATAAAAATTCATATAAGTAAATAAGTAAAAATAAATGAGAAATATTTTTTTTATGAAATATTTTTTTTCAATGAATATGCGGTGTGAGCTACTTTTAATTTCAAATGATCGTCACAGGAGATCGAATGCAGTTTTCGGATGCCGGGAATATTTGGTATATCCTTCCATTTTTCCATTAAAGTTGGCGAACTCTCCTTAATTGCGTCATCACTAATATACATACTATGAATACCAGTTATGTTCTCTTGTGCACATTGAAAGAAAGAAAATGCGTCACTCAGAATAATATTTTTTGTTTTTGCTATTTGCCAAATTTTTCTTTTTATAACCGCTCCAACTCCATCGACTGCACCTTTTCCATGCGAGGTTGCGAAATAGTTCCATTCAACTGTTTTGCAACCGAATTGAACCAAGAAATCAGGTAAACTCCATACAATAAATTTGTTTTTAAATTGGCTGCTACTTCCGTCCGAAAATAAGAATATATTTTGAAAATTGCCATGTTGATGTGTTATCTCCTGAACAATTTTTTCTATAAAAAGGTGGACATCGATTTTGCTATGATTTAAACTATCGCTGATTACAGCTAATGACTTAGTTTTGTCGAACATCCATGCTACGCAAGTAAAAATCGTAACTTGCTTGTAGTTGAAGTGCGCGCTTTGTACTTCATTTTGGCAGATTAGTCTATAATTTTCTGCAAAATCAATTTGTAATACTAGATCCCCGGGTCTTAAATTATTCTTCACGGATTCAAAATAATTTTGTTGGGATCTCTTAACAAAGAAGTGTTGTTTAAAAAGTGGTAGCTGCACTTCTAATTCATGGATAATTTCTGATAACGGAGCGACAGTGTAAGTTAATATAATTCTATCATCCACTTTCCTCCAATGTTGCCATTTAACATTTTCATTCATTTTAGATAAATATGCTACAGGAACGATATCATTTTTTAAATCCTTTGTACAGTTTTCGCAACCGTTTGTCATACAATTTTCATCCTCAATACTGCAACAAACAGTTTGTAAAAAACTTTGGAAGTTCCTAGGAACAGATTTTATGATTTTTGCGCAACCCTCTAACAAAAACCCGAAATTTGCATGATAAATGCATACACACATGTTATGTGGCGTTTTGCTCGACAGTTGGATATGCCGTGGCCGATATTGATAAAAGGTTGAAATGTTCACAGATTCTTCAATTACCTCGTTTTTATAAACCTCGTAGGCTTCTGAAACGGTTATCAGCATAAAGCGCTTAGAAATAATTTCTCCATCGACTATGAGAGTATCCTTTCTGCCTGCAGACTGGACGCTAATATCTTCACGATTGTAAAAGTCTTTCACCACTTTCACTTTCGATTCCATTTCAAAACTGAGTCCAGATATATTTTCTGTAACATTTCTTGGTTGAACATACTTTTCATATAATGCTTGAATAATTTTATTTTTTTTGCTAGATCGTTTGGCAATGCATTTTCCACCTTCTTTAGTGCTTTTCCAAATGTTTGCTTGCAGTTATAAGGTTCATCGCGTTTATTTTTTTCTTCAGCATTTTTTTTCTTTTCGCGCAACTTTTTCTGCCTTAAACGGTTTTTTTCTTTTTCCTCTTTCCACAGCTTGCTATTATTTTTTTCAATTTCGATAGCTTTGCGCGGTGTTTTCGCATTCTCTCAGCTGCTTTATCGCGATATTCTTTAAACTTAACGGGATTTGTGCTTAGTTTGTCAAAGTAACGTTTTGATATTTCTTTTCTTGCTAAGCCAGATGTTTTACCCATCTATATAAATAAATATACATGCTAAAAAAAGCAAAAAAAAAATATTTTTCAAAAAAGTTATACTTACGGTAGCGAACGCGACACACTTCAAAAACCAATTAAAATATTTTGTATGAATCTAAGATACTGAAACTTTTTTTTAAATTTAGGTCACTAAAATTGATTTAAATATAAATTTGCAGCCACGTGTTACGATCGATCGCAAACTACTGATAAAAAATAATGATTTACGGACAAGAACGCGACAAAACAATATCAATGAAAGCAAAATAAAAATTTACCGTTATCGAGCTTCGTTTGGTCTCGTTGAATTTTTTGTATTCATTGTTGTTCCTAGCAAGATTTAATAAGACTAGTGCAAACATAATAAGAATTTACATATTATCAAAAAATACAAAAATAAAAAGGCATTAAAGGTACACAAATGCTACTTTCTACGATATTTCAACTTTTAGGTCATTTTTCTAATAAAAACACTTGAGATAAGCTGCAAATCATATTATATTATAAAAATATATATATATTTTTTATATAATATCAGAAAAAATTATTTGTTTATCACTATTTTAATTTTTGCTCCCGGTAGACCTTTCTATGGAAAACCCCATATACGTTTTAATAACATTTTTTTCACCACAAAAAATATAACAAAATATTTTTATAGATTTTTTAAATTTTTAAAAATAGTTTAAAAAACTCATTTATTTCCAATTTAATGCATTATCTGAAGATATTTTTACAAAATATATTTTTTTTATAATTTTTCCAGAAAATATTTTTTTTTTTTAATTTTACAAAAATATTTTTTCAAACATTTCTGAAAATTTCTTATTAAAACTTTATTTTTCACTACAGTACACAAATAAAAATTGTTTTTTCTGTAAAAAATTTATCAAAATATTTTTTAAAACTTTTATTAACAATTTTCATTATTTTTCCTTTCATTTTATTTTGACCGCAGTACAACCATTTTTTTTTTTTTATTTTTTATATTTATATCCCAAAAAGTTTGCCTCAAAATTAAAATTTTTTAAATTTCGCAAAATTTAAAACTCTTAAAGTCTGATGACATTCAATGCTGTTTACCTAAACAGCAGCAGCAACAATAAAATTTTCCCAAATAAAATCTAAAGCGGAATATGCAAAAATGCCAAAAGTGTCAAATGTTTTGTTGAAAATTCCAATAAAATGTTGCGGTTACATAGAAATTCGGATATTAAATAAATTACATGTCGAGCAGCAAAAAACTTGTCAGAAAAAATGCATCAAATTTTTATTAATCATAAGCAAATAATAAACGTAAACAAAGGCTAGACTGAGCGCCTAAAAGCAGCGCAAAAACATAATATTCATAATATATTGGTTGTACAGTGAATTTTTTATATTTTTTTTTTTTATTTTTGCGTATTGCGTGTTAAATGCAATTTTTTTTATGTAGAATTCAAATTTTGTCGCCTGTTTTTTAAAGGAAATTTTAATTAAATTATGCCTTGCGCATTTCAGATTGCTTTTATTTTTTATTAAGAGAAAATTCATTTTTTTTAAACGAAAATTAGTTTTATTGAACGAAAATTTAATTTTTTCGTACTTTTGATTTTATTAAAAAAAAAATTTTGATGTTTTTAATTTTTTGTTGTTTTTAATTTTTTTTTTTTTGTTGTATTTTTCACGTTTTATTATTTTCTATTTATTGAAATTTATGCGCCCGCCATTCATTTCGATAACAATAATACAGTAATTAAATAATTAACAAATTTGCACAGCACAACAAAAGCGCAATTGTGTGCACAATATAACGTTAGCCACAAACAAAGACCATTTTAACCGAAAAAAACGCCCTACAATAGCAACAAACAACGCTAAATGTAATTAAGAATTAACGCGCAAATTTCGCATTACTTTGTTATTATTATTGTTTTTTTTTCGCATTGCCACGCTTTTATTACTTCCACAAATCCATTATGGCTTACATAATTAAATGTCAATAAATATTCAATTACATTGTGTATGGAAATTATATTTACAGACCGTTACAATGTAGGCGCAACGAAATGCATAATTTAATTTATAAATATTTATGCAAGAAATTGAGAAAAACATCAATAATTGCATCAAAGCAAACAAATTGAGGAAGGAGAGCGAGAGGGAGAGAGAGGAAGTGAGAAAGAGGAGGAAAAAAATCTGGAGTGAGTGTTTTTCAGTGATGTCTCTTTGCATCCAAAGCAGAGGGCAAATCCACAGACCCTTTCGGGTATTACTTTATTTATTTTTAGTTTACCGTTAGTTCAAGGATGCTTTTGGGAGACTTGTGTCTGAAAGTGGTATCACAATTTGTCATTAAACAAAGTGAGATGCACTAAACTAACGTAAAAGTGTGCTAAAATCTAAAAATGTTAGTATTAGGTTTAGCGTTGATAAAGACTACGGAGGTTCTATACGCATCTAAGTATCCAAGTAAACAGGCTACTGCCCAAATTAGTTCCCTTCGTCCTTACTCCTGCTTTTCTATAGAAGTACCACTTCTAATAGTACTTCATCTAGTATTCTCGACTCAGCGTTTCAAATCTCATCAACTTATTCAGATGCCTTGGGATATTTACTTCAACCCAAATTATGAATAATCGGCTTCCTTTTAAGCCATTGAGCTCATCATTTCAATATTTTTATTGTTAGTCACGCAATAAACTCCATAAAATTTATAGTGGATCTCTCTGCAATACATTAGAAACCTTCTTAGTACTACTACTAACCGATTCAAGCAGCGTTCTAGGTGATCCATTTCCAGATTCCCTACTTTTTAAAGAAAATTTACAGAAATTTCAAATTTGATGGGGAATATTTATAACATTCGAGACAACATTCTTTGACATTTATTTTTTGAAGTTTATCTCTTACAAAATCTTATCTCTCTCAAAATCTCAGATGGTCCATCCGTTGAGTCCCATTTTCGACAACTCGTTCGAGCATTTCAACTGGTAACTGGCGAATGACACGCGTGATGTTTTGCTTAAAGGCCTGGATCGAAGCGGAATTTTCCGCAAAGACTTAAGACTTTACATATCCCCACAGGAAAAAGTCTAACGATGTGATATCTTACTGTCTTGGTGACCAATCGACCGGCCAAAACGTGAAATTATCTGCGCATCCAAGTGTTCTCTCAATAAATCCATTGATTGGTGAGATGTGTGAGAAGTAGAGCCGTATTGTTGAAACCAAATGTCCCCGAGATCACGAGCTTCAAGTTCAGGCATCAAATAGTATGTTATCATGGCGAGATAATGGTCGCCTTTGACGGCTACGTTCTTACCGGCGTAATTCTTGAGAAAACATGGACCGATGATTCCACCGCCTCACACACCACACCAAACCGTTGTTTTTTCTGGATGAAATGACAGCTCTGGAATCCCTTCATGTTGCTCTTCGTCTCGAATGTGGCATTCTTGCTTATTTACAAATCTATTGAGTCAGAAATGGGCCTCAACGCTGAACAAAATTTAGCTCGAAAACGTCGAATATTCTTGGAAACTTTCAAGAGACATAGAGCGAAGTGATGTCTCTTAGAAAATGGAGTGGCTTGAGTTCTTGCACAAGCTGTATTTTGTACGCCGTAATCTCGACGTAAAATGTGACAAGTCATTCCATACGTCAGACTGAGTTGCTGGGAACAGCGCCGAACCGACTCTCCACGGTCTTTATATACACTCTCAGCTACGGTTGCTACGAGTATATTTTTTTCACTGCGTGGTCGTGGTCGTGGTATATTCGGTCGAATATTATCCAATAATGATTGTCAGGTCTCAAGATGGGTAATGGCATTGCGAATAGTACATTAAGTATTCCGATTCAGGCTGTAGTCTATGAGCTTTTCAATGTTTGAAGCAGAGCATAGGTTTCTTAGATGGTTCAAAATATATTATTTAGACCAGACTTTAGCCAAAAGGGTCTAAGCGTGTTTATTAACGAGTTAAATGCTACTTTAGTGGCAAACTTTTATACTCCTTATATGTAATTCTACAATTATTGTAAGGAGCATCTGAAAAATATTGATCGATTTTTCTTCATACACCCATAAATACTTCGCACTCAAGCATACTTTTGAGCGCCATTCATTCATTGCTTCATTTCCGTTTATCATAAACTAAAGTCAGAACAAAAGACCTTCGACAGCTGCTGCTTACCGAAAATAAGACGGCATAGAATAGAAGATGAATGTCGAAAAAGCTTATCAAATATTCACAAACACTCAAGCAAATCATAATCATCTATATATTCACACCCCAAGAACAGGTAGGCATTTCACGTAGATGAGTAAATACTGAGTGTAAACAGGTGCTCCGAAAAATATGCAAAGCTTATTGTAAAGGCATTAGTAAGAGGCTTATAAAAACAAAAATTTCAAATGAAATGTGTAGCGTTTTGATAACAACAGGAGGAGAGGAATAGACGGCAGATAAAGAGTGTAGGCGGTGAGCAATACTAAGTTTGAAATTTTGTGAAGACAATGAAAAAGTGTATAGCTTAACATTGTCTGTGAAGCTTGAAAGAAATAGCTTCATTTCCAGGTATGGACAGTTAGAGGCTTTGAAGGAGAATATAATATATAGAAACTCCCAACTAAAGTCGTCCAAATAAAAGAAATAATCTTTACAGCACTTCAGAACCCAACTAAATCCGTCCAAATGAAACGTTTCGTATAGTTCAATAGATTTTCCCAGATTACAAAACTCTGCAGTATCAGAAGCTAAGACCGCACTGGATCTCAATTACAGTACAACTTCCTCCAAAAACTCGTTGGATCACTCGATTCTTGCTAGATAAATATTTGTGAGAGACTCCCCCGCCAACTGATTGAATATAGTATACCGAGCGCCGAGCGCAGAGTTCAAAAGACTCCACCACCAACTGACCGAATATAGCATACCGAGCTCCGAGTGCTGAGCTGCAAACTTCCTTCTAATGAACTTATTCAAAATAAATCAACTTCGAAGAGTTCTAGAGGTCACCGATATCTTAATTCATTTAACTTTGCGTCGTACGCTCACCTTTTCACCTGGGTTACACTTACTTTTCGACCACCAGTGCTCCAGCAAATTTAATCTTTGAGCTTAAGTCCACATACCCACAAGATTTATGGGAATTCTTGTACTCTAATGCTTGAAGAGACATTACTAAAGCATACAACAAACTCAGAGATCTTCAGCAGTCATCAGTCTGTATATAGACCTCGACTATTCTAACTTTTCCCGAACTACAATGCTTGAAAATGTCTTCTTTGAGTTAAGTCCCCATTGCCACAAGATCTCACGCACCTCTTGTTCTCCAATGCTTGAGAATACTTTACTAAAGCCTCCAACGAACTCAAAAGGTCTTCGGCAGTCATCCGTCTGTATGTCGACCGCGACTGTTCTAACTTTACCAGACGCCGTTCTCATCTGAACTATAAGCAACCGAGTTTGTGGCGCAGTAACCCAGTTTATATGTAAATTAGATTGCCAAGAGAAAGCTACAACTCATGTGGCAAACAACAAAAAATAATTGCCATCAAAAGTGAGCCAAAAAACTGGCACACAAGTAAACAACTTTAACCTCACAAACAGTAGAGAGACGCTGAAAGGTGAAACGACACGGCAAGAAATCTATGTTTTGGGTATATGAACACACGTACAAACAGGATATTGAGGACAACAATTTTAAGTGGCAAATTCAAACGACAAACGTCAAGTGTGAGGCGATTGGGCGTGTACAAAAATCAGAAATGGAGCCTCAAACAGCAAGCAAGCAATGGAGTAGCTTTCGACCCCAAGCAAAACAAAATTTGGTGCTAGGCATATTACGAAAATGCTAATCCACTTCGTTTTCAAAATTCTAATAGCATTGAAATCGTGAGCTACTCAATGAGCTTGAATGGCATTTCCTGCTGCTGAGTATATCGCCACTTGCCGTTTGTCCGCTGTTTGTGTCAGCGCGCTTAAGCGCCATTAACCTGTGCTCATAAAGGAAATGTCTTTTGCTGCCTTTTTCTGATTTTTTCCGGTCTGCACTGCTCGTGTTCTCCTCATATTCCATCAATTAATCACAGAAGTGCTTTGCATGCGCGCGACGTCTGTCTATGCCAGTCTTTCGCTACAGCTGCCCGGCGAACTAGGCAGCTAGCTGTCTTCTGTTACGCCTCCATCCGCTTATGCGTCCAGCCAAGCGCCATAACCGTCCGCTCACGGCAGTTTTACATGCTTTGCGGCCACTCCCAGTCACAATTCCAGCCACTTTGACTCCGCTTTTTTTGGCCCGCTTGGAACCACTTGTCTCGCCTACGTTTTTTTTTTATACAGTCCAGCCAGTCGTTAGCCTATTTAGCTATTTCGCTGTTTGTCGTCTTAAAGCGCACGAGCACTCAATGTGTGCAATCATTTTTCGCTGCTTCTACCTTTTAATCGCTTTCTGCGATTCTTTGCCATGGCGGCTCACCCACACCTCTAGCTCCACTTGAGTTTTCTTCCACCGAAAAAAAATGCTTGAGTGGCTGGCTGTATGTGCTTTCAAGTGCATGCCCACCTCTTGTCTGCCATTTCTCTCACCCTCATCCTAAATACGGTTTTCTTTCTGCTTTAACCTCACCCTCTATTATTCTAACTTTGTTGTGCAGGTGTTTGTTAGTGTGTGTGTGTTGCCATGCTCCTGTCACTGGCATGTCTATCGTTATTGTTATTGTAGTGCGCATTGTAGGTGTGTCATCTCAGTGCCTTTAAGTGCATTTGTAGTTGGCTTACAATGGCTGTGACACACGGTAGCTAGTTTGCACATATATGTACATTTATACATACATATATTTCATATGTACATATGTACAAATATAGATTTGATAAGATTCATATTGAATATTAAAATTTTCTATTTTTCATGTTTTTCTTAAATTTAAGTAAATTTCAAACGGTATACAATTATGCTTAAGCTTGACGTTTAAATTTTCTAAGAAAAGCGCCTAGAAGTAGACTTCAAAATTTTAAAATCCGTATTCAAAGTACTTATCCGTATAGATTTTTTAAGTCTTTACAATTTAGAAATACTAAATAATATCACATTTATATATTAAATATATTAATATAAAAAAAATGTTTTTAATATTATTTTTCCAAATAAAGAAAATCATAATTGAAATACTTTTTACTAATTTCAAAAAAATAATTGTTGAAAAAAATTTAATTTTCAATTAATTTCAATTTTTGAAACTTAAAAAACAATTGAAAAAAGAGAACATAATAATTATATAAAAAAATATTTAATTTAATAAAAAAGTTTTAATATTTAAATATTTTTATATTTAAAAATTTTTGGTTTTTATTCACAATTGATTTTTTTCACGTAATTATAAAAACAGATTTAATGGTTAAAAATTATTACAAAAATATACATATTTTATTTTTAAATTTTTCGTTTAATTTGTTTTAATACTTAAAAAATTTTTTTATTTCAAAATATTGTATTAAAATATACCAAGCCATAAATAAATAACCTTTGTTTGTTTACATACTCAATGAGCCAGAAATGGTTCTCATCACTAAACAAAATTGGGTCAAAAGAAAACGTCGGATCTTCTTGAAACTTTTCAAGAGCCCATAGAGCAAAGCGATGTCGCTTGGGAAGTTCGAGCGGCTTTAGTTCTTACACAAGCTGTATTTCGCACGCTTTCAATTTTAGATCTCGATGTAAAATGCGCTAAGCCGTTTCATACGTCAGTCCGACCAGCGGAATGCTGAAACGATTTTTCACGGCATTCCTGTACGCGCTCAACTACAGCTGCTGTATTTTAATAATAAATGCAGAATCTCAAGATGGGTGATGGTGTTGCAAATAATACGAGCTTCTAATTATGGATATTACGCCTAAAAATATGCTAATATTTAACCAGAAATGTTTTTTCGCATACGACACCTACTCCCTGCTCATATTATTTTCATAAATTTTTCGTTTAAATTTTCCATACAGTTATGTATGTATGTATGTATAGGCTAATGTATCTACATATGTATAAATATGTATGTGTATGGCATATTATCCACTATAGAAACATTCTTTCACAATCCTTTACGCAAATATCCCCGAAAAAACTATCACGGTTAGCGCCACCTAGCGGTCGTGAGCTGCAATATATTTTCACTTATTCAATATGAGGTATTTTTCGCGACTTCAAGGGAAGTTCCTTGGTGAATTACAAATTCCAATATTAGGGAAAATTAATAAGGTTGAAGTATTTGCTAAATTTCCCCATAAATAAGACCAGTGTTTTCTTGTATTAATCCGTATGAGATTAAGGTAAAAATATATGTATGTATGTATTTTGACATGTAAATTAGTGAAGAAAAATATGTAAAAACCATTTTTATTTTCACAAAATAAAAAATTAAATAAAAAATTTTGCTTATAGCATTTGTTTATTTCTATTTATTTTTAATACTAATATCTAAATTTTATTTTGCTTTATTTTTATTTTTTTAATGTTTTTTTTTTGTTTTATTTTTTTAATTTCTATTGTTATTTTTGTGTTTAATTAATGTTTATATTAAATTTTTTAATGCAAAAAATTTAAAAAAATAATTATGTATTTAAAATAATTTTTTTTTATGTTAGATTTAATTTTTAATTTTAAATTTTTTTTAATTTTTTGTATTTAAATTCATATAATTTTTTATTTCGTTTCTTTTATATTTTTAATTTTCTTTTTCATTATAATAATTCGTAATTACCGTTTTTAATAATATAAAATTTTTAAATAATTAAAAATAATTAATATTTTTTTTTTAATTTTTACCCGATTTTTACAATTTTTTTTTTAATTCACTTCTTTAATTTTTTTATTTTTTTTTTATTTTTTTTTATTTTTTTAAATTTTTTTTATTTTTTTTAATTATTTTTTATTTTTTTTTTAATTATTTTTTATTTTTTTTAATTATTTTTTATTTTTTTTTTTAATTATTTTTTAATATTTAATGTTTTAATGCTGCCCAAGTCTAACAAACATTTTTTATTTCATCTATTCCATTAAACACATTAACCCTCAAAATT
The DNA here is from genome assembly GCA_037783105.1 of Bactrocera zonata. Classification (NCBI taxonomy): domain Eukaryota; kingdom Metazoa; phylum Arthropoda; class Insecta; order Diptera; family Tephritidae; genus Bactrocera; species Bactrocera zonata. The sequence continues at coordinate 269,670 of JBAWJQ010005455.1, read as the reverse complement.
CTTCTCTATCTTCCAAATTAAATATTTCACTTTCGGCCACAACAACAACTTCGCTTAAAAAATCAATAAATTAACTTCGCATAATGCGAAGAAGAATTCTTCATAAATCCATTCATATGTGAAAGATTTTTCAACAATCTTTATTGCATACTTTTCAGCGGCACTTTATTATATGCGTGGTACACCCACATATTTTTACGAGCAGACAGCAGCAACCCCAGCTTCTGCGAAGCGCTTTGCGCAAGCTAGGAAAAAATCAAATGCCACTTATCTAATTCCACGTCATTTGACTTTTATTATGGAAACTTTTGCTAACCCAACTCTATGGTTTTTATTATATTTGCAGTTATCCGAGTTGGAGCAGCGCGTCGTTGAGGCGGAAGAACGTGCTGAAGAAGCGGAAGATAAGGTAAGTGAAAAGTGCAGCAGTTACTTTAATGAAATATTTGAAGCTAGAAAAAAAATATTTTAAGCTAAGAAAAAAACGTAGGATTTTCCTTTCAACCAATTTTCAACCACCACTTTTTGCTCTTCTGCAAACTTGTTATTGAAAACAAGCCACTTCAGTGCTATCTATTTGTATCAAATACTTAACAATTGTGGCTACATGCTGTTAATCTACTTTTAGGGTGACTTTCTGTTTCTAAATCTTCGCATATTCTCTGCTGAAACCGCAACAATATAAATCACTTTAAGCATTTGCCGAATTTTACATAAATTTGTACATCTTTTAATACACATTTCACTTTCACTATGGGGGGTAAGCCGCCAAAAAAATATGCGGCCACGTGCCTGAGTGTATGCTACGGATTTGTACTTTGTCATTAGTAAATACTTGAAGCTTTCAAGCGATCACAATAGCGTGAAAGTTAAAAGAACCTTGAGGGTTTCTGGAGTGGCGTATCAAATTTGAAAAATGCGTTATATGAAATATGTTAAAGAAATTTTGGAATTTGAATTTGTTATATTTGAACCAAAATTATAAATTGAACAAGAAATTAAATTAGAAGAAGATAATGGAATTATAGTGTTTTTAAATTAATCATTTAAAATTTAAATTAAAAAAAATAACAGAATTAATTGAAAAAACTGAAATTTCGTTTTCACTTTGAAATAAAAGTTTCTAAATTTAATTAAAACTTTACTAAGTAATTTTAAGAATTTAGAAAAAATATATTTTAAAAGTCTTAAATAACTTTTAAAAAAGTTTTACCGAAAAGGTTTAAAAGATTTAAATACCTTTAAAAAATTTTAAATTTATTTATTTATTATTTTTTTTTTTTTTTGAAATATTGTATTGAATAATCAGCTTTAACTTTCACTAAATTTCCACAAAATAAAAAAATATTAATATAAAGTTTCTTTGTTTTAGTTAAAAATTTTATCTTAATATTCATACAAAGAATTATGAATGTGCAAAAAAAAATTTTATCTAAAGTTTCGATTTTTTTTTTTTTAATATTGAGTAAAATTTTCAAAAAATTTATTTTTAATATTTACTAAAAATTTAAAATTTTTTTATAAATTTCGAAAAAAATGTTTTTTTTTTAATTAGAAATTTTTAAACTTTTAAATACTTATTTATTAAAAATATACAAATTTATGATTTTAAAAAGAAGTATTTATTTAAAATTTTCAATTTTTACATATTTTTTATTTGAAAATTTATTTTAAAGCTTTTAAAAGTATTCAACACATTTATATAATAATAGCATTATTAAGATATTTATGAAATTCAATAATTTTATTTCAATATATTTTATTTAAAAAAAATTTAATTTTGTTATTTTAATTTTATTGAATAATAAACTCGAAATTTCACTTAATTTTCACAAATTGTTCCTTTCCAGTTTTTGTTTTCGTCTTAATTTTAAAAATTTTTGTCCAATTTTACATAAGAGTGCCAAATTTTTATAAGATTTTTTTATTTATGCGGAAAAGTACAAAAATATTAATTAAAATATTTTTTTAAACTTAAATACTTTTTTAATTTAAGAATTTTTTAATACTTTATTTTTTTTTTAACTTAAATTTTTTTTTAATACTTTAATTATTTTTTTGTAGCTTAAATTTTTTTTTTCAAATTTTTATTATTATTATTTTTTTCATTATTTTTTAATTTTTATTTATTTTTATAATTTTTTTTTATATACATTTTTTTCTATTAAAATTATGCATACTTACTTTTTTAACAAACTCTGCAAAAAAATGAGCAAAATGTAGTTTTGTTCTTGTTTTGATCCTTCTTGCCGCCATTTAAATTTCAATTACCTTCTTCTCCGCAACTTTGAAGACCTTCCGCGCAGATTACTCATCGAAAATTACCCACCAATGTCAGAGTCACTATCATTCACCACCTTCATTACCCAGCCACTACAAGCCACTTTAAATCATAATGCGAAATAATGATGAAGTTGCGTTAATAACCCTGCTCCCCACTCACTCTGCACCCGTTTTGCAGCAACAAGCCAGCAAGCAGCGTTGCAACCATAGCAATAATAAGCAGCTCTGGCATCATTGCCATGAACAACAGCGCTCTCCCACGCTCACTCTTTCATTAAGCGACCACACGAGTTGCAACAACAACAACAGTAATATTAGCAAGCAACAATGATAAGCAGAGGAGCTATTGCCACCAAACCTTAGCAAGGCAGCGTCAGTGCTACCTTATATTTCCGTTTTCATTTGCTCCGCTTTCACTCTCTCCACATCCTCTTCGCTTTCTCGGCTTGCCAACGCGCAGCAACAAACAAAGTGAAAATGTTATAAACAACAAAAGCATTTTGCATGCCGCAGCAAGCTGGGTTGTCTGCGCTGGGCTGAAGCTGTAATTCAGTGCTAGAGCTCGCCGCACTGCGCTCCTTTACTCTCTTCAACTCTACCGAACCATTAGCACAGCGGAAATACGCATTAAATGCAAAATGACTGCTTGTGTATGGAATTGTGTGTATATGTGTGGGTATAGCTGTGGCAAGTGCTTGTCGAAAGAGCTCTCTGCTAGCTGGTGTATGTTGTACCTCGTATTACCAACGATACGGTTATGCTGCTGCATAATATACAGAGATTTACTGAAGTTTTCTGCCAGCATTGTTGTTATTTTTGTTGTTATTTTTTGTTGTTGTCCTTGTTGTTTTTGTTGCTATTATGGCAGCCGTTGTAACCTTGTAATGTCAGCATTCCCCCTGGCGGTCTCAACCAGCCAACCAACCAAGCATAACCACCAACATATCCTTGCCACACACGCACACCGACCCGCCCCTCGCGCCATAAAAGCGCACAAACCATTAGCGACAATGCTTTTTGCCCGCCTGCTAATGCCTGTAGCACGCCAGGCAGGTGGGCGGGGGTGTATGTATTTGCGCCGCGCGTGTGGGAACTTGCAGACAGTGGCCAACTGCAGCAACAATGCTACCGTATTAACACGTCCCCGGGGTATTTTTCATTATGCAAACAAACACCGTTTACAGGCGCATCTCACAGCCGCACCACAACAACAACAAACGATAACAACAAATCATAAACTTCGTGTGTTTTCGTGCTGGCGGTGTCTTAAATCATGCAAATATCTAGTCATATGTAGGTGTGTGTATGTAACGGTATATGTGTGAGTACTGTTTTCAGTGTCCAGTCACAGGAACGGTCATTCACTTATTTATTGACTGCCCTTCATTTATCATATGCGCCTTATAACTGCACATGGTGACATAACACACGCTCTACGGCACTCGGCTCTCTTACCACAGACAACTCTCTGAATCAAACATTTCCCTCGCACACTCAAACACTTCCCTCTCTCCCCAAAAACTTCCCTCTCTCCCTCAATCACTAACCTAGCTGCTGCTATTTTTTCACCCACATGCATCGTGGGCCTGACTTATGCCTTCACTCTCACCCAAACTAATGCGTTGTCTTCCCTCTCTCACTTCCTGTAGCAGTTGGAGCATCCCTGCTTGGCTGTGCAACAAATTGAATTTACCTTATTGCATTCATTAAAGTATTTAAGAATTAAATGCAAATACTCTTGCCGCCACAAGGGAATAAACAAAGGCAGTATAATCTCTTATTGCCTCGAAGCATTTTAAAATTTACGGTAGTTACGTCTACTCCGCCTTACTCCGCCCTACTCCGCTCACCTAGCGGAAATAACTGCACATATTTACTCATATCGAGTGCTCTTCATATGCAGTCAGGTCGGTCACTCGCTGTTTAAGCACTAATCTCAGTCAGCATGACATGCAGTAAAATACAACCCTGAGACTTAAGATTAGCTGCATTAGAATGAAGAATGTATTAGCAGGGCGAGTGTAAAATTTTGGAGTGAAAAATTATTTTATGAATTTTATAAGAGACAGACATTATAAAAATTAAAAAAAAATTAAAAAGAGGTAATAAAAAATTTAAAAAATGACGACAGATGGCAACCCTGTATTTTTTTTTTATTATTTCCTTATGTTTTATACGCATTTCTATCAAAATTTTAAGTAGCAAAATCGTAAAGAAAGTAAAAAATATATAATACATGGCAACCCTGCTAACTTTTTTTTATAATAGGCGGCAAGTAAAAAATTATTTTATGAATTTTAGAACTGCTCAACATTTCTATATCGTTGACATTAAAACAATATTGAGGAATTAAAAATACAAAATTAATGGCAACCCTGTTTATTTTTATTATATTTTTTATTTATTTTTTTTGTTAACTATTTTATATTAGCATTTTTAACAAAATTTTAAATTGCAAAACCGTAAAAAAATTTTAAATATATGTATAATACATGGCAACCTTGCTGAATATTTTTTCTTTTAATCTATGATAACTATTTTAATACATATAGATGTAATAAAATATATAAAAAAAAAATTTAACGAAAATTTAAAGAATTTCACTTGAGAATTGTGTGGCATCGCTGCTAACTAATTTTAGCTATTTATAAAAATTAAAAGAAATTAAAAAAAAATCGGTTAAAATTTTTAAACGGTTTGAATATTATGTATTATAGAGTATAAATAATTATGAAGTTGCCACAAGAAGTTTTTTTTTATTAATAATCAAAAACATTAAATTATAAATAAATTTAAAAAATATTTATATTTTTATTATAATAATTAAATGAAATTTTCTTTACATATGGCAGCCCTATTTTAGCTTTTTTCTGTAATTGGCAAAAAAAAGTATATGGCATCTCTGCTAACTAATTTTAATATTTAGTAAACATTATAAAAATTAAAAAAAAATCTATTAAAAATGTTCGAAAATACGCTTATAATTTTTCGAATTTTAACGCCTTATAAATAATTGCCACAAGAGACTTTTTTTAATTTTTTATTTAGTTTATTATTAGTATTATAATTTTATTGTTATTTTTTTTTTATTAATATCATATTTTGATTTTAATTTTCTTTTTTACAAATATTATATTTATATTATTATTATTTTTTATTATTTTATTTTTTGGATTTGTTTAAAATCATCGAACACATGGTAACTCTATTCTTTACATTTTACATACAAAATTTTATTATAATTTCTTCATATGTTAAAAACGCTGCTTTGTTGTATTAAATATGTGATATATTATACGTATATGGTAACCCTATATAAAAGTTGAATTTTTTTTAATTTTACTAATTTAATATTTTTTTAATTTTTTATATTTTAAATGCTACTTAAATATGCAGATTAAATCAGTTTCATAAAATTTTAGCAACAGTTGGCAACTCTATAAATTATGTGGCTTCATCTAATCAAGTATTTCCAGCAAATCAAGCATACACTCAGATGCTCAAATGTGTTGAAGTACGAAATTTATAAATTATTTTCATAAAATTTTATTTAAAGGTGGCAACACTATAAATGAAGCTTACATTTTTCAAGAATTTAAACACCATATGCAAGCACTCAATTGTTTTTTTTTTTTTTTTGTAAAAATCAAAATTTATAATTTTTTGCAGTTTGCATACAAGCTGGCAACTCTATTCATATTTTCAATTACATTTTTTCCGTCCGAAGTTCACTTTTCAAAAATTTTATTCGAAAAAAAGTATTTTATTAACCTTAAGAAATTAAAAGAAATTTAAATTTTTTTCTATACTCTCATCACCATTTACTCTCATGCTCCCTTATTTAAATCTACATACTATAAAAATTCATTAAATTGCAAATTCAACTTTGACATACCCAAAATACACACATAATTAATTATTTTCATTTTCTAATGTCGCCTTGGTTACTCTCCCACTTGATTGCCTGGCTGTCTGAATTGTTGCATACTTTTCTGGGTAAGCCGTTATACTTTATTGCTGTAAGCTATGCACGCTGTCTCTTTGATCTAACGGTTGTCAGAATTTGTTGGTGTATTTACTAAAGCAACGGAACAACCTTAAGCTGCTTATGTTTATGTATATATTTATATATGTACATGTATATAAGACTTCTTGGCATATTGCGTATTTTTAATTAGTTCGAAGATTCATTAAATTTTTCTTGCTTCACGTCTTCCTTTTTCTTAAAAGAATCCGGCACAAAGTCATTGTACTGTTAAGAGACCATTTTTATAATTGCCTGTTTCGCTCACACTTCAAACTTTCTTCACGATTGCTTCGTGTTAGTTTTGTTGTCCTCACGCAAATAGCCGTTACCTGTCTTACAGTCGCATCATTTGCTCGTCTATAATTGCGCTTCGTATCTTCACAGTGACCTTCGTTGTATTTTTTCATTATAAGTGCTTATTTTCCTTTCATCTCTCTTGCTTTTTATTTTAGTTTTTGCATTTTTTCTTGTCTAATTATGTCATTTCCTTGTTAGCCAAGAGTTCTTTCGATTTTCTTAGACATTTTTTCCACAATTGTTTTTTCTATTTGAATTGTTCGCTTTATTTCCGTTACTTGCAATTTCTTACATATTTTTATTTCCCTTTTCGTTCAACTTCACCTTCCCATTTCCAATAGTTTTCGCTTTTAATCCTACGTAATTGCTTCTCCTTTATTATTTCTCATTTTTTACATTGCATATCTTGAAGTCATTAAGGTTTTTTGACATTTTTCTTTTATTCCCTACTTTTCTTAAAATGAGTTTCTACGTTTTTTTGGTTTTTTTTGTTTATATTTTTTTTATTTTTAATGCGTCTTTTTGTTCTGTCTTTGCTGCCGAGCATCATTATACTTTACTCAGACACCGTTAATTTTGCGAGTAATTTAAACGATCTCCACAATGCGAGAAAAAAAGAATTTGTCGTTAGATATAGTTTAGAAAAAAGATGAGATAATATCATGGTGACATTGGATTATACAGTGAATTACATTTTTTCCTCCATTTTTTCAGTTAAATTAAGGAGTATCTGTAAATAGTCGCCAAGTTATCACTTACGAGTATGTTATTTACGGTTATGATTTTTGACTGATTTCCAGAAATATCTACTTAAGTTAGCTTAAGTTAGGTTAAGTTAGGTTAATCTGGTAGGCCCGATAAGCCAGTTTTGGTCCTTTGGAATACGAGTTGGAGTCTGGTTGTAAGATCCAAGAGGAGTAGTCATCCTTCAAGATACCTGGGCTTGACGGAAATTTTAACAACTCTACGGCCTTACTATCGCACCTAGAAGTACCTAGTTGGAAGCTAATTCTTGGCACTCAGGATATAATAATTGAATACTAATGCTTGCTGTTACTCCATCTTTATTTAATCTTATACTGTCCGAAGATCCGCAGGTATCCCTTCCTTATGAAATTTTTGCAAAATCTTCATTGATATAAATAAGTAAGGCTCTTTGCTTCCCCTGAGAATTTCAACTGTAAAGACCCGAAGTCCCAAATTAGGCAATCATTGAAATATCGTTTCGACCTGTTTCATGGATAAATGGTTTTAAACCTTAACTTTACTAGTGAGAGAACTCAAAGATTCAAAAAATCACATTTGCAGATTATAGAATGAAGGCTCTAAGCTCGAAAATGCCATATATAGCCTCTTCTCAGTACAAGATTTCTATTAAATACATCGGTAATTGAATGTCCAAGCAAACACTTGAATTTCATGAACTTGGAGACGAATTCGAAAGAAGTTCGAAATGAGTGTTACAGAGTTAAGTTTTTTAACCAATCATTAAGTATCAAAGTCTAAAATAATATCCTTACGAGCTCACCAAAAGGTCGCGCATTGTAGAAAAGACACCATTATTCAAACCAGATTAAGAACAGTCGCCGTAGAACTTCTGATATTTACTTGAATGACAAGATGTTTCTTTAGTTTCCTTCACATCATTGGATTGGAGTGGCTTCCTTATCAGGAGCATCCACTCGAACTGCATAAACGCCTCCAAAATATTCCTATTCCTCCTATAATGCTGAAGCGTACCCTACCATGAACCAAAAAGTTCCACGCATAATCTAAAATTCGATTCGATTTCACTCTTTGTAATGCCTTTTGCCACGCTGAAAGGTATACCACACTGAAATCTCTACCATCTTAAATGATACGCTTTCTATCATACCCCTTTCCCCCCACCAAATCGATTCACCGTACTTTACAAACTTTTCGTTTTCGCTTTCCTCGACATTAGCGTTGCATTGCCTTAGCAAATTTCACACGCTTACAACTTTCCTCGTCATTTTCTATGCATTTGTATGGTCGATTTGTTGGTAAGTGTTTTCGAAACTTCTGACAGCTTTTGTGAGCCACTTTAGAAAGCGCCTCAAGTCATTACAACTCTCGATGACTACAACATTTTACAAAATAGCGAACTTCACTAAAATGTGCGACGCGGCAAAGTTGCTGGCATTAGCAGCTGATACTTTGTTGTCTCAAGTGATGACTCTCAGTGTGGATGACGGTTGAAGGAATGACGGTGGTGGAGAAGGGTTCAAAGGCTTTAAGTGGTATTTAACTCGGTGGAGTTATGAATAGGTAGTTAGATTTTTAGTTTCGTTGTATATTATATTAAATATTCAGAGTCCACAGAGCCTAGAGATAGTACCAAGAAGTCTACAAAATGTTGGAAGCTCTTCTTAGAAAAATTAAGCTTTCATTTCACGCATTATTTTCTTTAGTTTATGGAATTCGCGACAAGAAAGACGATAAGCCACAACTTTTACTATAACTCAAGAGAATTTACCGTTCCCACGATCCCAGCAACAGAGTTTATTTGAGCTAAATGAAGACAGCTTCTCTTGAGTTCTAGGACGTTCCTAATATCTTTAACCGAGCTTGCTCAAACTTTTGTATTATGTTATTCCACTTAGACTGCTGAAAGAAACTAGATATTTCTAAATAGTTCCAATATCACCGAAATATTTCTTCTTAGATCACTCATTCTTCGTACCTAGTCCAAGATGTTCAATCTGGTTCCTCCGCCATCCGCGTTTTTCCTGCCAAGACTTAAAGCTTCGTCCTCCAGAATCAGAAACAATAACAAATCCAAGACTTAAAGTCCTTGCCGGCATATTTTATTGAAAATACCCAGAAGACGGTCCTCGGTTCATTAAGACGGAACTTGTTGAGCTTTCAACACTTAACCTCAAAACACGCGATTTCCAGGAAACTCCTTAAATATTTAAACTTGCTGTGAAATATTATCCATAATGGCAATGCCGGTTTAACACACTTCCAGTTGCCTGAGAAAATGTCCCTTTTTGTTACGTGGACTTGCTTCTTATAGATTAGGGGTGACACTCAACTCTTTTTTTATATATTTGAACTTATAATCCACAAGAGCGCACAACATGTGGGACTCTCACAAACAATCTCAATCCATACACTCAAATGTCAGTTGCATTAGACGTTTTTGGGGTTGAATTCCACACAAACAGCCGTAGAATAAGGGAAGCATAAGTATTAGCATAACAAGGAATAAGCAAAGTTTTGAAAGTTGAGTAAATAGTTGAGGCGAAAACAGTTAAGAACCGTGGATGCAAGAGAATGCAATAAATTTTATAAAGTTTACTTTAGAAAACAACACTAACCACCATATGAGCATATAAAACAGCTGTGTTGAAAAATCATGGTGGAGGTGAATAAAATGTTCGCTCTGGAGGAAGAAGTGTGAAGAAAATATAGAGAAAAAAGCGTGATAGCAATTGCAATTGACACGCAAAGCAAGCAGAGCGGAAGAAGTGTAGTGACTGCTTGTCTGCTTGCAAGGATATGATGGTGGTGGACTCAATGGCATAGCAATTGGCTTGTATACGTAACTAAAATAACACTACTGCGAAGTGGACAGTGGTTGGGAGGTGGTGGAATTTGTACACATAATTCATTTATTTAATAATTACTATTTTTAGTATAGCTGAACGTGGAAAGGAAGATTGTCGCATAAAAAAACGGCGAGGCAATTATAAATGGCATGACATTAAATAAAAAATTTACAAGAAATATATAATTTCCTGTTATATTTGAAATTTCTGTGTAAATTTTTTATATGTATTTTATCAGTCTAATACATATTAAAAGCAATTTTTATACCATAAAAAGTAGTAATACAAAAATATGGTATGACATAAAAAATAGTAAGACATATAAAATGGTAGGATATATACAAAAATACCTTAATTTGCAATCAATAATATTTATTAAGTACAACAAAAATAGTATGACTTAAAAAAGGTATGGCATATAAAATGGTACGACATATTTAACAAAAAAATACCTTATTATGCAATCAAACACATTTATCAAGCACGAAAAACACTACTTCACTAAAGCCATCAAAAATGGTATGACATGAAAAATGATATGGCATATAAAATGTTATGACATAATTAAAAAAATACTTTATTTTGCAATGAAACATATTTGTCAAGCCCGAAAAATACTACTTCACTAAATACATCAAAAATGGTATGACATAAAAAATGATATGAGATATAAAATGGTACGACATATTTAAAAAGGATTTTGCAATCAAACGTATATATCAGCCCGAAAAATACTACTTCACTAAATACATCAAAAATGGTATGACATAAAAATTGGTATGACATGAAAATGCTATGGCATATAAAATGTTAGACATATTTAAAAAAATACTTTATTTTGCAATGAAACATGTTTATCAAGCCCGAAAATACTACTTCACTAAAGCCATTAAAATTGGTATACCATTAAAATAAAATAGGCATAATTTTTGGCGGAACAAATTGCAACATTACCATACAGCCAGTTAATGCACTGAAATAAACCTTTTGTTGAGTATAAATTGGCTTAGATATTATTGACTGAAAATATGATTGAATGAGAAATGTCAGAAAAATCAAAAAACAAATCTGAAAAATAATAAATTTAATTATAATTTTATTTTATTTTACAAAAAAGAATTGGGCTTTTATATACTTAAGATTTCTTGAAAGATACTGTAGGAACTTAATATTTTTCCCACCAAAAATTTTTTACTACATTTAAATTTAACTGACACACTGTGCTCTCCGCTCATTTGCGCTCCGTCGTCACGCTTTTTTACGCTCATATGTGGCATATGAATTTAAATAACAAACAACAACAGCAACATAATGTGAAGCTTGAAAGAAAGCAAAGGTGAAATACACGCAATGAGTAACTACCACAAGCAGCAGCATTGACGCTCGTTATTTTTTGCTTGCCAACAGACGCCGAAGGCTCGTACTTTATCGAGGCAATGGAAGGCAGCGCAAGAGACAAATAACTATTAAATACTAAATTGCAAAGACGCGAACGTGAAAAACTCTGTGTGCTCGTGTTTTATAATTTTTCGTTTAATATTTTTTTGTATTAAAAATGTGCAAATTATTTATAACGGTAAACGAAAAGCGAGTTAAAACCGCATGAAATGTGCAAAAAAGTGAAAAAAAATGTATAAAGGTATGGCAAAAAGGGGAAAAAAATCGAAGTGAACTTGTGAATGGAAGTGTGGAATTTGTATAAGTGAAAAAATGTCTACAAATAACAATAGTGAGTTTTGGCTGAGGCAGGATATGAGAAAAATGGTGGAAAAAGCTGAAAATTTGCATGCAAAAAAATTTTGTGTTGGCATTTTAAGGTGGAAAACAGGTTTAGCGAAACGAAAATATACGAAAAAAATTAAACACAAAAATTAGAAAATTTTTCAAATTTTTTTTTGTGTTTCAGAAAATTTTATAACTGTTAAAACAGTGTAATTCAGTGTGTAAAAAATCGTAAATCACTTAAAAATTATTGAAAACTGCGTAAAAGTTCCGTAAACTTAACAAATTGAAAAGGAATTCTGCTACAAATTTAAGGCAGTCAACTGACGCACACACTCCAGCCAGCGCCAACCCACTTTCAACCCCTCAAAGTTAGCGCACAAACAAACACACATACATTTGAGCGCTACAAAGCCAGCAAACAAACAACTGACAGCACAAGAATTTCAGACAAAAGCAATAATAACAACAAACAATACACAGACTGACAGTTAAGCTGCCAATGCCTGGCCAGCGGAGCCACAAAGCAATGCGAAAAGAAATAAAAAAATACGCACACAAACAAACAAACAAAGCACACGCATGCAATGGCTGAAAGCAAACTTCGAGGGGGAAAACAAAGCAGAAGAAGCAGTGCATGCTGCCGCGAGAGCCAGCAAGTGCAGGCAGGCAGTTGAAAGCACAAAATGCGAATTGCAACCCTTTCAGGCACTGCAACTGCAATGCCGTGCAAAAACAAACAAAAAGGAAATACGAAATTTTATTCTTTTTTTCAATTTTCAACTTCAATTTTAAATTTGACAAATTTACGTATTATCCGCTGCTGCTGCAAAAAAACGCGCATACAAAGCGAAATGAAAGCAAATCACATAAATTTGCCAGGCAGCAATGCACTGACCGCACTGACACATGTCATTGACAGCTGACACATTTTACGCTTGCAGCGCCTGTGTGTGTGTTGTTTTAGTTATTTTTCCCCTTTCGTTTACGCTATTGTTATTATTATTGTAGCTTTTTAGTTTGGCATGGCTCTATTGACTTTTTGGCTGCTGCGGCTCATAATTGTGTCATGTTGCTGCTGGAATTTTCGGTAGAATTTTGCGTAACTCGGAAATTTATGAAAATAATTTTAAAAATAAAAGTGATTAAATAATGAAATAAAAATAAAATAAATTTCATAATTAATTGTGAAACTCTAATTTTAATAGAAAAAATAATGTTAATAGAAGAATTAAATAAATACAAAAATTATTATTATTATATTAAAATAAATTTAATTTAATTTTATTAATTATTTTATAAATAAAAAAAAATTAATGAATAATATTAATTTAAACAAATTAATGAAATTAAAATTAACGGAAAAATATTGATTAAATCTTTTTCATTTTATAAATAAAAATATGACAAATTAAATTATTAATATTTTAAATTGAATATAAAAAATAAAAAAAAATATAAATGAATAATAAATGTTATAATTTAAAAAAAGTGAAAGTTAAAAATTTCGTTTTGATAAATTAAAGAAATTTAATTGAAAATATTTAAAGTAAAAAAAATTAATCAAAAAAATTTAGTGTAAAAAAAATTAAAGTTAGTAAAAAAAAATTTTGTAATTAAAATTAGTGCATAATTTTTTTAATTAATTTAATTAATATAAATAGTGTAAACTAAATTGACGTAAAATTAAAAATTAAATTAAATTGACTTAAATTTAATAAAGCTGTCATTTTTGCTAAATTAAAAAAAAATAAAATTAATAAAAAATTAAAAAAGTAACTTAAAAATAACTAAAATTTAATAAATCAGTAGAAAAAATGTTTTCCAAAATAAAAAAAATAAGAAATTAAAAAAAAATGACTTACTAAAATCTAATTAATCTGTAGTAAAAATGTTTTCCAAAATTAAAAACAAAAAATATTTAATTAATATCAACGTTTAACTTTTATGTTTAGTATAAAAGCTTAATATTAATATTTAATTAAAAAATAACTATTAGTATATCTAAATTTATTATAAAAGTTTAATATTAATACTTAAGTTAAATTTTTTATATTAATCAAATTAATAAAAATTTTTAATTTTGGTAAACATTTTTATTACTAATTCATTAAATTTTAGTAAACAGAAATAAATAAATAATTATTAAAAAAATTTGCCGAAATTTTTTCTACTTAAAAACTTTGTTTAATTAACTCATTTTCACTTAATTCTAATTCTATTATTAATTTTTGTTACAAGTTTAAAAAAGTTAAAGTAAAAACTTCAAACTAAATTTTTTTAAATAAAATAATGATATTAAAATTTTTTAAGTAAAAAATTTAGAGTAATTTGTTTTTTATAAAAAAATGTCAAATTAAATAATTAATATATTAAATTTAATATAAAAAAAAATTTAAATAAATAATAAATATTATAATTTAACAAAAAGTGAAAGCTAAAATTTGAAATATTTTTTTTTTATTAAAAAAATTTAATTGAAAATTTTTTAAGTAAAAACTTTAAATTAAAAAAATTTGGAGTAAAAAATTTGCCTTATAAATAAAAAAAGAGACAATTTAAAGTATTTACATATATATTAACTTAAATGAAAAACTAAAAAAAATGTATAATAAAAATTTTTAATAAAATTTATAATAAAATTTTTTAATAAAATTTATAATAAAAATTTTTAATAAAATTTTATAATAAAATTTTTTTTTATTTTATTATATAATAACAATTTTTTTTATTAATTGTTAATAAATATCTTTTTTTAATTTTTTCAATTAAAAAATTAAATTTCAGAGTTTTGTGTAATTTTTTGAAAACAAATTTTTTCCTTAACTTTTTAATTATATTTATTTATAAATTTATTTTACAGAAAAATTTACAACTAAAACTGAAGAAAAAGTTCAGTTATTTTTTAAATTTTTATTTGACATTAATTAATTATTTTTAACTTTGTTTGAACTTCGAATTTTATAATAATTTTTAATTAATATAAATTAATTTTCTGAAATTTTTATACAAATTTTGAAGTAATTTCGCTTTTTTTTCAAATCATAAAACACCAAATTTTTAATAAATATCGAATAATTTTAAAATTAAAGAAGCAACGAAATATTGAAACGACATCATATCATCACAAAAAATCAAAAAATATTGACAATCACTCGTGTAACTTATACATATGCATACATCAGTCATAACATATCAGCCTAGTCCGACTGTCAAAGCCAGCTGCATAGCTGTCAAATTGTTGGCAGCAATATATTTTATGCCATCCAAGAAATAAATTAAAAAATGAATGCGAAATAAGTAAGCTTAAATTAATTTCTGCATTACTTTTGGCCCGCACGCCAAAAAGTAGGCAAGAAAATATGTGAAAACATCGCGCACGCGCTTAAACGACAAAGCTACGAAGCATTGCCAACCAGGAAGCCAATACAAACGTCAAAAGTCGATAAATGAAAGCAAGAGAAAGAAAAAGGAGAATGAAGAAGCAGCAAAAAGTGTAGACGAAACGTCAAAGTGATTAAGTGTGAGTACTCGAAAGTGCGCTAGTGAAAATTATTGAAAAAATTCACATTTTTCGCAACGAAAAACGCGTCAAATGAGCGCCTAAAAATGCGCTACACGCCCCGCGTGCAAAGAATATTCGTTAACACTTCGCCGAGTTGTGTGAAAATTATGGTGAAACACGCGTGCGAAAAAATGCGTGCAACACTTGGCTGTGCATAATGAAGCCCTACAGTTAGGCGCATTCCACCGCCCCACACAAGAAAAAGCAATAGCAATCGCAACAACTACAACAACGAAGATAGTAAAGCCGTGGCCACTGTGACACGAGCAAGTAGCAAACACAACAACAGCAACGTAACGTAATACGAGGCAAGCAGTCAACGCGCTCAATAGCATCCACACACACACGCTCGTTGCCAAATACGTTCCACAACAACAATTGTGCTTTGTATGAACTAGAGGCATAAGAAAAAACATTTTATGAATGGACAACTACAGGAAGAAGGTGGGTGTTTGCTTTAATAGCTTCTTAGGTTTATTTTTAATTGCCGATGGCGCCTAAAAATAATGTAGGCCGCGCAACTTGAGAGATAATCAAATTGGCTAGAATTTTCAAAGCAACAACATATTTGCATGGCTTTAACAATAGTTTTGGGGGAAATGCTTGAGTTTCTGACAAACTGTGGCAAAATAATTTTCAGCGCCTTAATGTAGGCTAAATATGACTGATGTGCGATTAATATGTGTATTGCAGTTGAGTTAATTTACGTAATTGCAAATTTTAATACATTTGTTGTCCAGCTTTAGCAATGTAACACTTGTGCCCAAGCTACAAATTTTCCGCCTAAAAGTAGGCTGCGAATTTTTAAAAAGCCGGTCTTAATAGAAATAGTACTACAATTAAAATATTTTCATAGATTTGCTTCAACAAATAGCTGGTATTGTAATTTTCAAGTAAAAATGAGTTCAGCGGCTCTGATGCAAATAGATAAGCTGGATGGCCATAACTACGACAGTTGGTGTACCCAAATGAAGAGCATCCTTATACACACGGAATTGTGGAAAATCGTCAGCGGAAAGTTCGTGCGAAATATAGCTGTTGCAGATAAGTGGGATGAGCTTGACGAGAAGGCTCTAGCTACCATTACACTTGGCGTAAAGACGTCGCAGCTTATGCATATAAGGAAATGCAAATCGTCGTTGGAGGCATGGAAAGCACTGGAGACTTTGTACAAAGCTACTGGTCCCGTACGTAAGGTGTCATTATATAGAAAGCTGATCAACATGAAAATGGAGGAAAATGATGATATTTTGAAGTACCTGAATGATTTTAGCAACGTAGCAGACAAGCTCGCTGAGATGGATATAGCATTACCTGATGAGGTGTTGGTAATTATGTTATTGTCAAATTTGCCTAAAAGTTTTGATAATTTCGTAGTAGCTATGGAAACTAGAGACAATTTACCATCATTCAGTTTTGTGAACTCTAAAATCATAGAAGAAGGTGAACGTAAGCGAGGCGAATCAGGCGAGCCAAGCGGTATCCATGTATATGCACAGGTGAATGCAAGCAGAAACAACAACAACAGCAAAGGCAACAGAGAGTTGAAATGTTATGCATGTGGGCGACCAGGGCATTTTGCATCAAAGTGCAAAGCAAAGAAGAAACACGGTGATAGAGAACAGAAATCATATACCATGTTAGCAGCAACAAATATATCGTTCTTCAATTCCTCTGAGTGGTGCGTGGACAGTGGAGCTACAGCGCACATGTGCAGCGATCGTAAGATGTTTACGAAATTCCAGGAGCGCAGAGAGAGAGTTACACTCGCTGGAAGTAATTATATGTATGCTGAAGGAATAGGCGAAGTGTTGTTAACGACAAATGAAGGTGATGTATTACTGACCGATGCTTTATATGTACCTGAGCTAGGTGGAAATTTTATATCAGTTAGCAAAATCATACAGCGAGGTTTTGTTGTAAAGTTTGCGCATGAACATGCTATCGTATGCGATAATATCGGAAGAATTATATTAAAAGCGAAACAAAGTGGTGGTTTATTTGTTACTAGTAAAGCGAACAATAAATGCTTTTATATAAATGGAGATAATTGTGAGAAGTGGCATGCAAGATACGGTCACTTGAATTATGGAAGTTTACAAGAACTTGCTTCCAAAAAAATGGTTCATGGTTTGGAAGATGTTAGATTTCCAAAATTTATGAATTGCACAACATGTATGAAGTGTAAAATCTACACACAGCCGTTCCCACAGAAAGTTAGTGAGCGGGCAAAAGGTTTACTTGATGTGATTCACACAGACGTTTGTGGTCCATTTAGAACAACTTCACTAGGCGGTGCGAAATACTATATAAGTTTTATTGATGATAAATCTCGCCGTGTATTTATATACTTTATTAAAAGCAAAGACGAAGCTTTCGATAAATTTGTAACATTTAAGAACCTAGTTGAAAGACAGACAGAAAGAAAAATTAAATGCATGAGAAGTGACAACGGGCTTGAGTTTGTCAATAAGAGGTTTGATAATTTGTTTAAAGAGTGTGGTATAAAGAGACAACTCACTGTTCCGTACTCCCCGCAACAAAACGGAGTAGCGGAGCGCATGAATAGAACGATCGTGGAGATGGCGAGAACAATGATGGCATATGCGAATATTTCTGAAATGCTGTGGGCAGAGGCGATTGCTACAGCTGTGTATATAAGAAATAGATCGCCAACAAAAGCATTAACTGGTATGACTCCCTATGAAGTGTGGACAGGCCGTAAGCCGTCGATTAAACACTTACGCGTATTCGGATCGACAGCGGTGTGTTTAGATAAAACTCAGAGCAATAAATTACAAGCAAAAGGTAAAGAGCTTAAGATGGTTGGTTACTCACTTACCTCAAAGGCATATCGACTTTACGACCCGGATTGCCGAAGGGTTATTGAGGCACGAGATGTTATGTTTTCTGAGATAGTTAAAGGCGAAGAGAATTCTGTTAGAGATTTAGTAAACTATACTCAAAAAAGTTTCATATTTGACCAGTCATTAGATGAACGTGATGCTAAAGAAGACGTTGTAAGCAATCAAAAACGTAATCGTGAAGACGATGATACTGACGATGATTATGTTGGTAATGAAGCCGAGTTTGAGGAGGAGGAGCAGGTGCGTATCGGTCGTGGCAGACCAAGGTTTGTACGAACTGGTATGCGAGGTAGGCCGAAGAAAGCTCGACATTTATTAAACGTAATTGAAAGCTCAACAAATATTGACATTCCTCAAACGGTTGCAGAAGCATTAAATTGTAGATACGCTAAAGAGTGGGAAAATGCAATCAGAGAAGAGCATGCAGCTTTAATTAAAAATAAAACCTGGAGCCTTGAGAATTTGCCAGAAGGGCAACACGCGATCGGATGTAGATGGGTATTTAGTGTAAAACGCCAAGTTGATGGGGCTATAGAACGGTTTAAATGCAGATTAGTTGCTAAAGGTTGTAATCAGCAATTAGGCGTAAATTATAAAGAAACATTTTCACCTGTAATTCGCTACTCGTCGATTCGTATGGTTTTAGCGTTAGCAGTTGAATGGAAACTATATGTGCACCAAATGGATGTGTGTACTGCTTACCTTAATAGCGATCTACACGACATAGTGTACATGAAACAGCCGGAAGGGTTCATCGACGAGCGACACCCAAATAAAGTATTACGGTTAAATAAAGCGATTTACGGATTGAAGCAGTCAGGCAAAGAGTGGAACGAAAAGTTAGACAATGTGCTGAAATCGATTGGCTATGTTCCATGCGTAAATGAACCATGTTTGTATAAGAGAAATCTAGAAGGTAATATTTCTCTTATTGCTGTATACGTCGATGATATGATTATTGCATGTAAAACGAAAAAAGAGATAGAGAAAGTTAAAGCTCAGATATCGAATATTTTTGACTGCGTTGACAAAGGACAGCTACGGTATTTTTTGGGCATTAAAGTTGAACGTAATGGAGAACTTGGTGCGATACATATTAGCCAATCTCAGTACATAAAAGATATTTTGCAGAGGCATAGTATGACACAATGTAGAACAGCCGCAACACCATTGGATGCAGGCTTTACAATAGGTTGTAAAAATACCACATGCAAAAGAGTCGAAATCAGCGAATATCAGTCTTTAATTGGTGAATTAATGTATTTGTCTGTTTGTACTCGTCCAGATATAATGCATTCGGTGTGTAAGTTGGCGCAGCGCAATGCAGACCCTCATACGGAACATGTAGCTGGTGTAAAACATATTTTAAGATATTTGGCATCCACAGCTGATTTGAAGTTACGTTATAGCGCTTGTGGAAAACCCGTGCAAGGGTTCGTGGATGCAGATTGGGGTAATGATATGATGGATCGAAAATCCTTTTCAGGATATGCGTTCGTTCTCAGTGGCAGTGCAATCACATGGCAGTCGAAAAAACAACAAACTGTGGCTTTACGCTAGAAAAATTAGTTTAATATAGCTCTATCTCGCTTACTATCGTAATAAAAATTTTAAGCCGAAAAGTATGCAACAATATTTTTTTAACCAGATAACTAAGTTTCCCTACTTCTAACACAATTTTCGTACGAGGTACAGTTTGTATTCTAAGGAGTGATTAACATCTATATACATTATCTTAAAGGTTATACACCTAAAAGTATGCAACAAATTTATATATTAGTCTTAGATTCGTTTATTTCTTCACTTAATGCGTTTTCTCTTCTAGTAGAGTTTGTTTTGTTAACAACAATCAACATTCCGCTTGATACTAAAGTTCGAAGCCCCAAAATATGCAATAATTTTCAATTTAGTTTTAAATTTTTAGTTGAATAACTAATTATCCTTTATCTTAATAAAGTTTTTGTAATATAATTTGAGTCACCGTTAACACATATACTGTAATAAAGGTTATACGCCTAAAAGTATGTTCAAAATTTCGATTTTTCAACAGATTAAGCTTTTTGCTTTGAAATTATAACCTATTTTAATAATAGCTTAAATCAGAATACAATATATGGAACAAGCCTAAAGGTATGCTTTGAATTTTGGGTCTTCAACGAAAATAGCTTTCTTTCGACTTTTAAAGAATCTTACAAGTGTGCAGATACATTTATGATATGCATATAAGTGTTTCGATTTCGGTTTCGATTTTTTTTGTTGGTCCTTTGCTACATTTTAAGTCGATTTAGAAACATTGGAAATTATTTTTGGGAGTTTTAAAATTTCATGCGACAAATTATAAGTTTTAAAATTATATCTACAAAAAGTAAATATGTACAAACATATTTACATATGTACAAGTATATATAATAAGCTACGTAAAGCAATCAACACTTCTGCCACTTTGCCACACTTTTGCACTCAAAATGTGACAAGTCACAAATCAATTCCGAGCCATAGGATCCAAGCTACACACATGCACTGAAACATATATATAAGAAATTTCAGCAGAAAAATCAAGAAATGAGCACAAAAGTCATATAGAATTATAAAATGAAAACTAATATATCATTTAAGCGTCCCACACGTAATGTGTTTGTATGTATGCATGTGTACTCATTGAATGAAAATCAAAACTCATCTCGCACGACAACGTTTCGCCGCGCCAACTTGCCAAGTGAATACGCGATGATCATGCTGATTGCCGGCACAAATAACAGAGTGACTGATGACAGACACGAAGACTAAACGCCACAGACAAACGCACTGACGCATTGGCGCGCTGCCTGTCAGATTGTCGACCGTTTGACCAAGCACAGCGGCACATTTAAGAGCAGCCACTCGCCCAGAAGCGCCCGACGTTTGTTATACACGCTTGCAGATAGCAATCAATCAGTGATACACAACTCTCTCTCCCCTCTGGTGATAGAAACACAGAAACAATTACATATTTACATATGTATATGTGTGCATTGCTTTTGTATTGTGTTTTCCTGCCACATGCCAAAGGGTCAGTCACATAGCGGAAACGGGATTGAGCCCCTAGGAAAATTTAACTAGGAGCTTTGCAAAAGATTTTTATTTGTGATTGAATTAAATTTTTCTAAACTTATTTCTAACTTTATAGTATCAACTAGTTACAGGACCATACCCATTTACTTATTGAAACGTGTTAATATTAGAAATACATTATTATTTGTTAATAATTCACAACTAGTAACAAACTAGTCACATTCAGAACACTTTCTTATATTATATGTATTTTAAGTAAAGACACCACAGTTAGTGAAAGGTGTCTAAGCAACTGTTTTCATTTCTCTTCAGCTTTCTTAAATAAGTATTAATGCGCTAGATGAAATTTTTACAATTTTTACGAAATTTACTTAATGCGACTCTCAAGTGCTTTCCAACTAGCCATTGTATATTAACTTTTAGTCGTTATTTCTAATGTAATTACCTAAAGAAATTGTAAAAATTATATAAAAGTTATAAAATAATTCTTCTTGAAGTATTGTAACTAGTTATAAACTAGCAACATTTCGACTAATACGCTTTAACTAGTATAAAAGCTGGTAATCTAAAATAAAAAATTGTAGAAAAGTCACTTTTGCACAAAAAAATATATTATCCTAAAACTGTTCAACTAGTTACAAACTAGTTACTTTCGGTCCATTCATATGTTGTGAGATGAAGATTTAGTTATTAGGATAACTGCTTATAAATTCATTAAAATTACCAAACAAACAAGGTTTTCTTCAAAACAATTAAATATAGCACGTCATCAACTAGTTACAAACTAGGTACATTTAGTCGAACTCACAATTGATAAAACAAATGTTAGAATATTGGAAAAAATTAGTTGGAAAAATTTCTTTACAAACTATGATTTTTTTAATAAAAAAAAAACAATAAAAAACCATAATTTCGTAACACATTTCAAGCTAGTGACACTAGTTTCAAACTGGTTACATTCGGACCAACTCATGTTTATATACGAAATGTTAGAAAAATCAAAAAAAATGTGTAGGAAAGCAATTGTTTTTATGAAAATTCCAATTTTTTAATTATTTTGTAACTCATCCTCAATTAGTTACAAACTAGTTACATCCGAAAAAAATCGTTATTAAAAAATTTTTGTATGAAAACGATGATTTGGTAATACCTCACTAACTAGTTACAAACTAGTAACTTTCGGTCCACTTTGTACTTGTGAGCATACGTGATTTTAAGCAGCAAAAAAATCTTAAAAACCAGTTTTTATAAAAAATATTATTTTATAACAACTTCTCAACTAGTTGCAAACTACTTACCTTAGATTTATTGTAATTTTATCGAAAAAATGATTAGTTCCGACCAAATTTACGAGAGCACTAATATAAAATTTTCCTAGAAGACATTATTTTTAATAAAATTTATAACTACATACATACATGTGTATGTAAGTGCAAGTGTGAATTAGTGCGCTTTCATATATGTTTGTGCGGATATATGCATGTTTGTAACACGATGCCACTATAATTTGCCTCACTTTAGCATTTAATCTGCAAAAACACCCACGCAAAGCATTTGCCGGCATATGCACACACTGACAAACAATTCTAACTCACATATATGTACATACATATAAATATTTATGTGTGTATACAACTTTCCCATTCCTCCTGCTGCCCTACTTTTCGTCGCATTTACTGTATTTTATTTCTGTTGTTTGCCTTTTGAAAAATAATCCACTGCATTTCATTTTGCTGGCGTTAATTGATTTTGTTGTTTGATTGTCTATTGCTTTTATTTGTTTGTTTGTTTTTATTTAGTGAAGAATTGCTTGTAAGCGCTTGGATCAATTATATATCACACTGAGAGACATGTGTGTTTATCCACATAAGTAGTTGTGTGTGTGTGTATCTGAGGAAGATATGTGCACAGATAAACTTACATGAGCAGAGGGAACAAGTTAATTTCGCTACCCTTTTGATAACTAAATTGAATATCGATGAAAATTTAATTTAAAAGTTTGCTCGAATCGGTTCATTCGCATTGACGTAGGAGCTTCATATTTGAACTACTTTAAAAAGTTCTCTCTTAAAGTCATATTATAATGAAACAATAAACTTCAACAGGAGCATTTTTAAGCTTCTGAGGCCACCTTGAGTCTAGCTAACCTATACATATGGGGCAACTACTCTAATAGTGTCGATCTAGAGTCGAAGCGACTCAGCATTATTGTGATCTTTTGGACTTAGAGCCAACCAGACATTCTCAGGCATACTTGTGATCTTCTAGACTTAGTGCCAAACAGATATAGAATCCAACGACTTCGATATATAAACATCAGTAGGACTTTCATCCAAGTTTAGTCGAGCTTAA
This sequence comes from Bactrocera zonata, assembly GCA_037783105.1. NCBI lineage: Eukaryota > Metazoa > Arthropoda > Insecta > Diptera > Tephritidae > Bactrocera > Bactrocera zonata. The sequence continues at coordinate 245,931 of JBAWJQ010005455.1, read as the reverse complement.
AAAGTCAATTTGAAATAAAAAGACGACTCTTACCGGAAATCCGGAATAACGAATATTGCGTTTTCTTTTAAAGTTAGAATTATGGGACATGTGATATCTTAAAGACCGCAAATATCAGCTGATCATTCGGCTAATGCAATCCTCCACCACCTGTCTCGTTATCAAGATGCTTGACACAAAACTTTTCTCAAAACACTAAGCGATCTGTACTGCTTAATATCTAACTTCTTGAAAACCCATCAAGAAAGCATAGTTGGACTTTTTGTTCCGCGCAAACCCTTCTTTATTACAAAAACGAAAACAAAAACCGTTTGGAGTATGTCGAGACTTCGGACGTACTGACGACGAAAAACAACATATTTACTTGACACCTGAGAATTGACTAACCTAACTTTCTTGAATAATATTTAAAAGCATTCAGTGATGATTTCTACTTCTTCTTAATTGGCGTTGGTACCGCTTACGCGATTATAGTCGAGTCAACAACAGCGCGCCAGTCGTTTCTTCTTTTCGCTACGTGGCGCCAATTGGATATCCCAAGCGAAGCCAGGTCCTTCTCCACTTAGTCCTTCCAACGGAGTGGAGGTCTTCCTCTTCCTCTGCTTCCCCCGGCGGGTACAGCGTCGAATACTTTCAGAGCTAGAGTGTTTTCGTCCATCCGGGCAACACTCTAGCTAGCGAGCGTAGCCGCTGTCTTTTAATTCGCTGAACTATGTCAATGTCGTCGTACATCTCGTACAGCTCATCGTTCCATCGAATGCGATATTCGCCGTTGCCAATGCGCAAAGGACCATAAATCTTTCGCAGAACCTTTCTCTCGAAAACTCTTATGATGATTTCTACTTCTCTTATTATGCAAAAGTACTTCTTTCGAGTTCCTCAGTAGAGTCGATTTCAACAAATCTCTGTCGAAAAAAGCGAATTAAACTGGCAGCTCTTATAAAAGTCCAATTCGGACCCGTTAGATATTTATGCTAATGGTTCTCGGGTGCAAGATTCAACTGCAATCGATTGGGGTTTCTCTAATTCAAACGTAACGTTTCAGATTTCGAGTTCCAAGAGTTCAGGATCACGCCGAGGTCTATCGATACCGCAGCAACCGCCATTACTAAAGGCCTCCCGGTCCCCTAGACATGTTAATATATTCGGAGTCTTCACCACCCTGGAGTCTCATAACGGAGCTGACACAGTTATTTTGTCTGGTATTCCGTGCAGACGACTTCTGAATGTCGCTATAACTCCCGATTTTGCTAGATAGTGTGGTACTGTTAACGGTATAGGTTTAATAAAACATTTCACTTCAATCTTCGCGAATGTGAAATGAGTTAAAATATGGTCTGAACTTTGACTTCGAGACCTAAACTCAAGCTAGCTCCGAACAACCCCGACTTAGAGTGTTTCAGTTGTTGTTGTAGTAGCGGCAGTGTTCTGCCGAGTTGACAGTCTTTGACCGGATGAAAATCTGGTTCTATTCCGGTTACGTAGACTCGACCGTCGCGGGAACGGACAATCCTCCTGTCATTTAGTATGTTACAGACTAGCATCAGATCAAGCCTTGTTGCCTGACCCTTTTCCTACTATAACTCCACACTTCCGTTAGCTGTACTTCCGTGCTTGCTAAGCACCCCATTAGCGCGTTTAGCGCAATACCAAATCAATTAATTTTTAATAAAAATAACACAAATACAAATGAAAGATTACACGCTTTGCGTGCTCGCCTTTAAATAAATATGCACGCACTCAATTTTCTACACAAACTAAGACCTCCTATATCGGCGAATAATTGCAGGATGGCTGAGAAGATGAATGTATTCGTTACGTACGAGCTGACAAGTAATCCGACATGTAGCAAACAAACTGGCAGTCGTCTCAGCTGGGCGGAGTTATCCTAAGACCGGCGCACGCTGCACGTACAACGGTACAAATGTATATGCAACTGCTGCGTGTTGGCATTAAGACAACATCAGACAAATTTTCCATTCGAAAGTTTTTCATTATTTCATGCACATCCTTTTTATTTCGCTCTCTTTTGTGGCAGTCGATGAAGTTGTTAGTCGGTTTACGGTACTTTTTGCGTATGGGTTCGCTGGCTTTAATGTTTTTCAATAGATTTTCAGTTTTCTTACATGTGTATTTGTATTTTTTATAAGCTTGGCAGTCGGAAGTGCCATTGACATTGCTCGCTGGGCGGTCCAAATATTTGTTTTGTGCTTAAACCTTTCGTCCACTTGCAAAATGGAAAAGAGAAAACGACTCACGAAAGGACAAAACTTCCACAGACAGACAAAACTTAACAAAAGCTGTTAATTTTTTATACTTTTAGAGTCGTTAGTGACTTTTTACACGTATTTGATGACTCATATGACATGAATGGCGCCTAAAACGCGACTACGTATACAGATTAACAATTTTTCTTTGTAGTCAATGAGCGGCGAAGTTTGGTTTGTTGTGTCGATGAAGCACTTGCGAACACGAAAGACGATGCAATCTCAAAAAAAGCTCTCTTAGTAGTTTCCTTGACATTCATATACATAGCTACATTTTAGATTCTTTCGAATAGATTGACATAAAGAAGAGCCCCTAAGATCTCGAAAACTACAACAGACCGTAGGATATTAAAAGATCCATGCAGATCCAGCAATCTACATGTCAGACCATATGATATTTAAAATTTCATTTCGTCCAACAATAGCTGACTAGGAGACGCGGACTGTATGTAGATACCACGAAGCTGTTAAACGCCAAAGTTGAGTTTCTTTTAGCATCTCAATCGAAGCAAACTCAGAAAAAAACTTTCTTAATAGAGTCTATATTCTACAGTCTAGACATTCGTATAGATTCTTCCAAATTGTTTGGCATAAAAATGTGCTCCAAATTATCCCGAAATCTATAAAACAGACCACATAAGATCGATGGATACATCCGTTCTACTATGTCTGGCTATTTCTGGCTACTTATGCTGGGTTTCCTTATCCTGACTGCGAGTTTATTTCGACCTTCTAGATATTTATATAGCTACCTCATAGATTGAAATATTTTAGCACAAAAAAGGCCTCATAGAACCCAAAAAAAAAAAAAAAAACAACCAGAACATATAAGATGAAAAGATCCATCCGCGCGGTCTCATATGAACCCCAACCTACATATCAGACCATTTATGATCAAAAGATCCATCTGTACCGCTTTTCTCGGTCAGCTTGAGTTTCTTTATCTTAAATAGAGTTGTAAGGAACACAGTTTGTTCTAAAAACGAGTCACCGTCTTTTCGAAGCTCATGCAGCCCGTGCTTTTTTCTCTGTATTCAGAACCTTCACGATGGCTTTGTCTGTGATCTACACTTGATCTCTATTTCTAATAAGTTTATACTGAACTGACTGAGTTAGTCCATTCGGATGGTTTTATACATATAAAGTCTATCTAAGAAGATATGTTTAAGTCTTACAACATAAATTTGACTTTACATAGAGGAGCCCTATTGAAGGACGGAAGTGTGGATTCCGAAGATGAGGCTTTAGTAGATACTAATTATTATTTCCATATTTCAAAAATATTTCATATGAGAATAGACAGTCTGTGATATGAACTAGATATGTCACAATTTTCCGAAATTTCGCGTTAAGCGGAATTAAATTTGAATAAGAAGTCTTCGGATGTTCGAGCTACATTACTAAAACTTCATATACCCCACTCTTAAGATTTTACGGTTTCATATTGCATTCCGAGCTGAGAACCTTCTCTAACCTACAACTCCGAGTAATCGCTTGAGCTCTGCATGAGTAACCATTAGTCTAACGGGTTTCACGTGTTTACAACAAAATAATTACTACAACACCAATATTTTCGCTCTTTTTTGCCACTTATGTAACTTGTCATTACGTTGTCGCTTGCTATTTTTACGCCTCTGCTTATGGCATGTGTCATCAACTAAAGCATGCGTTGTGTTGCAACAAAGCCAGACGTCGAGACTCAGTGGCAGCCAAGTGGCGATTTTTGAACTTGGCGCACAGCAGCCACAACTACAAACAGTTATATACAATTAATGGTTGCCACAGGGAACTTTATTGCTATTGAAAGGAAAGTAGGAAATATTTATTGAAGAAATGTGTATTAAAAATTCTTAGAAGCTAGCTGGGTGCTCAGCTGGAAGTAAAGGATTAAATTGGCAAACATAAAAGGAGCTTGAGAGATCAGGAGGGTAAAGGAATAGTTGCAAGCAAGTCTACACTATAAATTCCAAAAATTACTGCAGGAAAGGATCATTTTTGTTAAGAAAGAGTCTGTTCAAACTTCTGAGGTCGATTTTTAAAAGAAGATTCTTACGGTTTCCGTTTCGCTAATGTTTTCTACTAAACTACAGCAGATTAAGCAGATCCGGATTAATGTCTTGGTTTAAAATAACGGTAGACGACCGCTGAAACTGCATTTGTTCCAATAACCGTAGAATCTTATAACTTTGCCATAATAAAGTTCCATTTATCTCGATGAAATAGCAGTATTTTCCTACAAGGATTACTAACTGTAGAGCTTTATCCTCAATTCCACATTTTTTATGAACTTTTGGATGTTTTCAGATCGTCGGACTAGTCGCTCTTAGTCTTGCGGATGTTGCAAAAATTGTCTTTAGGAAATATAGAAGTTCAGACTTTCTTTGAACCGCCAATAATTATCGGCATCATTGAGCTCTCCTGCTCTTCCCACATTTTCAGATATCAAAACGGGATTATCTGGGTTATTTCTGCGGGAGAAAATTACCATAACATTAGAGCTCTTAGTGGTCTAGGCCTATCTTCGAAGTGGCGTTCTCTGTTAAAATCCTTTCGCTGATTCCCCAACTGAGAGACGGACAGAATTGTCATAACTTTGAGTTCTCAGTAGTTTAAAACCTATTTATCAAATGGTTACCTCTATTTAAACCCTATTGTTCATTTCCGAACTAAGTGATGACGAAAAATGCCATAACATTTGAGCTCTTGGTAGTCTAAAACCTCTACAAAATCCTTCTTAGTGATTCCCAAACTGAGAGATGAAGAAAATTGCTAATGGTAATTGATAATTAAGACCTATTTGTCAATCGGCGACCTCTCATGAGTTCTTATTTTTAATGCCGTTTCCGGTTAATTTAAGAGTTCGAACCCTCAAACTAATTAAACTTAAAAAAGTCTTCTGTTTCCTCAGCCGCAATGATACTATAGGCATAAGGAATGGAATAATGACATGTCACACCGCATAATACAAGATTTTGAGCTTCAATCCACACTTATGATAGACTTAGAGTCGAGGTTTGAAACTCCTTCCCTATAAATTCAAAGGCAAAAGATAGTGAATAAGTCAAAAGTCAAGCATACTATATCTACATACAAACAACTCCAGTAGAGACTTTGCTGACAGGTTTGAGAGTTTCGAGGGATCTTCCTTAAAACTTAACAAATTCCACAAATTTCGTTCATACAACTATGTATGTACATATGTCTATATGGGAAAAAGAAAATTTTACTCCCACAACCACTCGCTCTCATTCATATATTCATTCAAATTGCCCGTCGCTCTCGCCACACGCATCGCTGCTTCCCACTTCACTGACGCTCTGGGATATTCACGTACTTCCCAACAAAATATCCCTTCGGCGCATAAGCATCTCTACATACAAACTCTTCCACTCGCTTGCCCAATACACGTAAGTGTGTGTGTGCTTGCCAGCCGGCTTTGCTGTCATCCCGCTAAGGTACACCAATCCAATTGGAACTTCAGCACAGCAGTTCGAAGTTGTTAGTCGCCGCGTTTGGTTGCCTCGTTCGCAACTAAAATTCGAATTTGAACACGTGTTGGAAAAATTTTAGTGTTGTGCATATGAATTGGAAAATATGAAAATTATTTTTACTCTTGCAAATTGGGTGTTGAAGACATTTTGGAATTTTAGTGCTAAATATGGACATTTTGTGTCAAAAAATGCTTGAATAATAAAAATATAATTAAATTATATTATTTATTATTTATTTAATTTGGATTTGGACAGAAAAATTATTTTTGAAGAAAATATTATGAAAATATTTCGGTAAAACAAAAATAATTGAAAAGTGTTAAAAAAAACTGCGCTATGCCTGCTTTCTGGTGTAAAAGTAATGAAAAAATAATTATTTTGATTTTATTATAATTAATTTTTTCTGAAAAGTGCACAAACACATTTTTTTATATTGACAAGTGTTATTGAAATTTGAATATTCGAGAGATTTTAAATTTTTTTTTAATATTGACAAGTGTTATTGAAAATTGAAGATTTTTTAATAAAATAAAACCGAATGTTAAATTTTTTTAAATAATTTTTTTTACTTAAAATTTTATGAAAATTATGTTTTAACTAATACTACCCTAACACTCACCTAATTTGTAGAATAAAATATTTTGTGTGTGTATTTTTTAGATTTAACTGTAAAAAATTTATATAATTTTTACAATTTTTTTTTGTAATTTATCCTTCAAATTCGCCCTTGTTATGAATAATATTCCACCTACATATGTATAACAATTTCTAAAATTATTTCAAAACAAAGTGAGATAAAATATTTGTTGCTACGAAATTTTTTTTAAAACTTACCAACAATTTTTTTTATATAAAAAAATTTTAAATATTTTTCAAAAAACTCAAAAAAAAATATTCCACTTATGTAGAAAAAATTTCCAAAAAATTTTCAAAAACAATTTTTTTTTGCTACAAAAATTTTTTTTATATTTTTTATTGCAAAAGAAAAATTTTATACAATTTTTGTTACGAAATTTTTTTTAAATTTGCCAAAAATTTTTTTTATATAAATGATAAATTTTTTTTATATAAAAAAATTTTAAATATTTTTCAAAAAACTCAAAATTCTCTCTTAACGTGAGAAATATTCCACTTATGTATAAAAAATTTCTACAAAATTTTCCAAAATAATTTTTTTTTGCTACAAGAATTTTTTTTCATATTTTTTATTGCAAGAGAAAATTTCGATACAATTTTTATTGCTCCGAAATTTTTTTTTAAATTTGGCAACAATATTTTTTATAAAAAAAATTATAAATATTTTTCAAAAAAATCAAATCAAATTTTTTTCTGAATATGAAAAATATTTCACTCATGTATGTATAAGAAATTTTATAACTCGAAATCTCTAACTCGAAGTTTTCCAGTGGATTATGGTGATTAATTTTAGGGAAGTTCAACTGTATGTGCAAATATACATTTTTTTCTGCTCTAAAATATGTATATCAAAAATTCCAAAATTTTTAAGATGTATATTTCCAAAAAATCTGCAATATTTCAAATTTTCGAAATCTTTCATATTTTTTCCATAACCTCAAAATGTCTGCAGATCATGCTATTTAATTAGCAAACTCAGCTATGTTTATGTATATAACATAATATAAATATACAGAAAGCAGTCCTTACTATAAACAACTGTTCACTAAAAATATCAAAAAAGCAACGCAAGCTTTCAATATCACCCAACCAACACACTGACATGTGTGCAAAATGGCCCACCCCCTTTTTAACAAGCTGACTTACTGCTTAAGCAAACATAGACGAGTAATAATTTGTATGGAAACATACATGTTTGTGCCTTTATCCTCAGCACAAATCAGCTTTAACCCAAGTTCAGCCTGCATTTAGTCCAAAATTTAGCCTAGTGCACACTTTCGGTTTCTTTCCGCAACCTAGGCACAATCACACACCCTCAGACAGTCGGCACTGTGTTGTGCCACCGCTTGAGCGAGTCATAAATGACACCTCATATGCTGTTTCAGGAAAAATTTTATATTAGTCACCTCATTTCTGTAAGTTTCCCAAACCATTCAACCCACCCTCGCTGGCCTGCGAGCCTCTTGCTTGCAGCTCGGCCTTTTGCATAACCTACCCCCAACCCCTATGAAACGGTGTTGGTTAGGGTGCATAATCGGCATTTACCATTGTATTTAACTAACATTTTTTATTTTTATGCTTTTTCCAAGTTGTGTAAATTTTCTTATTTACACACTCAACACATTCTGCTTACTGTTTTCAAGCTCTGCAGTCCTGTTTGCTTCCGCTTTTTCGCTATTTTTTGTTTGCTCGACTTTTTTCGCATTGTCTACAAGCTTCGAGTTGGAAGCGTGTTTTTCCACTTCGAAATCAGGGGTGCTCAGTCTTGTTTGCTGTCACATGTGGCTTGTTGTCACCCTTTACGCGTGCTTCACACTTTTTTTCTAATTGTCCTTTCATTAAATATACATGTGTGTTGTATCCTTTTCGGTTTCTGATTTAAATGTTTGTGGTAAACCGAGTTAAAGTTAAATCGAGTATTATTCTATTGTGTTAACTAACTTACTAATTCTATTATTTTTTTTTTTGTAATATTTGTTTTAAGGATTATTGCTATGAAAATTCTTACTATTTTAGTTTAAAATTTATTTCGCTTAAAAATTAATAACCAAGTATTTGAGGCGTAGGTTTATGTTAGTATCGCTAAGAAATTTTTGAAGTGTTCCACAAGTTCAATTAAGAAGATTATTGAACCACTGAAAGCGAAATTAAATTTAAAGTGTCTCACAAGTTCATTTTTTCGTAATTCAGGTAGTATATAAAATTGTCTTACCTGAAGATAGCATTGAACTTTATAAAAGGTGCTGTTTCACAAGTTCAATGTACAATTGCTGTATCAATAAATCTTCCAAAAATTATACATACAATGAAAATCAATAAAAAGTGTCGTTTCACACATTTAGTTGAACATTTGAGCCAGCGGAAAAGCCGTTTCACAAGTTCAGTTTGACATTTAAATTAGTGAGAAAAGACGTTCCATAAGTTCAGTTTGACATTTAAATTAGTGAGAAAAGCCGTTTCACAAGTTCAGTTTAACATTTGAGCTAAAGAGAAGTTCTAATTAGATAAGTTCAGTTTGACATTTAAATTAGTGAGAAAAGCCGTTCTATAAGTTCAGTTTAACATTGGAGCGGGTGAGCAGTGTGCGTTTCACAAGTTCACTTTAACGTTTGAATTATTAAAGAGTGCCGTTCCACAAGTTCAGTATTTAATATAATTAGTGTTTTAAAAGTGCTGAAAACTTATTGAATTAACTGGTAAATAATGGAACGTAATCAATACTCAACAAATGGGCTGACATGTCAGAAGAATTCTGTATTCTTGGTAAAATGTACGTATAATTTAATAAACAAAAAATAAATTTAAATAATCTATTTTAATATAGAATTACGATAACACGAGTATTCAACTGAAAAACTAAAATTTAGTAATTTTAGGTGAAAATATAATTCAGTGTATGATTATGTGGTTATATTCATATTATTTTTATACCTAAACTTATCTAGAAGGTCCTTTAAGCCTCTTAACTTATATTTAAGGCATAACAATGGCATACTATGATACTAAGAAGCTTTCAAACCGTTCCCGGCAAGTCTATTAGCTATTCTAACTTCCAAAAATGTTAACCGATTTTACTGATACTGATTTATTACTTAGCGATCCAGAGGAATCCAGAATCAGGGTTAGAAAATCGAATTAACACCTCTTGGCCGTTTAAAATCCGAGTAAATTCCAGTAACTTATAACCGGCTTAGGATTGGGAACCAAGATACTCGTGTGACTTCGCTAGGGTCCAATTAAAGAACAGTTACTTTTAAAGAAATGGTATCTCTCCATTTTATCTGAAACCTTTATTAAGAACTTGAAAGCTTTTTACTAAACTTTTGTCCTTATATTACATTTGCCCCAAAACTTTCTTAGCAAGTTTAAACCAAACCAAACTAAATTTTATCTCAAAATAATAACTTCTTCAACTTTAAAAAAATTAAAGCAACTCTTTCAACTCCCCCACATGGGGTTTCTTGCAAGCTAAAGCAAAAACTTTAAATTGAAACACTACAAAGCAGCAAAGAAATAAAATACCAACAAAACCAGCAGCAAAGTTTGTCACTCTTCAACGACTTTTTCACGCTTAATTAGACACAGTGACAATACAATGCAGTAAGTCACGACTCCCCGTGCTAAAACCAACCCACATGCCGGCAAACTAACGCGGGGGGGAAAACAAAAAATATTATTACAAAGAAAACAGTAGACAATAATGCATAAAGCAGTGGTGTTGGGGAAGAATCCAGCCATAAAGACAGACAGTCAATCATGCTGGCTAGTTGGCGCACCCCCCAAAAAACCTAAACTTCATTGAAGCAGAAAGCTGGTGGAATAAAGCGTTGGCTGGCGTAAGGCGGTTGTTAAAGTAGATTTAAAGTTGGTATGGAGAATCTTTATGTGTTTTGTTATAGAAACCTTTAAAGATAATCGCTTGGTTATTTTTGCTTTCAACTATTTTATTTTGGTTGTAGATATCAGAGTTGTCAGAATTTTGTATGCAGTTATTATATTTAAAACTATAAATTATGTGCTTTTTTTTTTGAATTTGTTTTTAATTTAAAATTTTCAAATATTTTTATTATTTAATTAGTTTTCGTGTCAAATACTTTTTGATTTATGATTATTATTTTTTATTTTTTCTTAATTTATTAATTTCTTATTTTTTTTTTATTTTTTTTTCATATATTTTTTTTTTTAATTTTATTTTTATATATATATTTTTTTTAATTTCATAATATCTAATTTTTATATGAGACTCAAACTTTTTCTGGTATTTTTTCTTACTTTTAAAAATTGTTTTCGCTAAAACCAATTTTAGCTTAGCTTTCTACTATTTTTTCTTCTAAACCACCACCATGTAAATTATAATACATTTTTTCTCAACTGTAAAACTATTTTTCATGAGCTTTCATCTTAAAACTCTTAACTAGTACACACTTTTTTAAAGTTTTTATTCAAATTTTCATTTTTAGACCTCAGAAACACCCTGTAAATTACCTCATAGCTTTTTCGCAGCTTTAAAATCATTTTTAAGAGCTTTCGATTTTAAAATCTTTGTTATTAAACATTTTTTAATATTTTTTGAGTTTTTTCCTGAAAAAATATCTAAAACACCCTAAAAAGTATAGTAAATTATTTTTCGCGGCTTTTTAATCATTTTTAAAGCTTTAAAATCTTCATTATTACACATATTTTTAATTTTCCTCCGAGAAACACCCTGTAAATTACGAAATAATTTTTAAAAATCTTTATTATTAAATATATTTTTAATAATTTTTTTTTTTTTTTTGTTTAATTTTCCGAAACACCCCGGTAACAGATTTTTAGCTTCTTTCAAATAGTTTTTCCATAGTTTTCAGCTATAAAAATATTTACTATTTTTATTTTTAAATTTTTCATTTTTTTACCCCCAGAGCACCTTGCAAATTGCGTTATAATTTTTTCAGCGCTTTCAAATCATTTCCCATATTTATTTGCGATATTTTTAACGCACCATAATTAACTTTTACGCACACGCCGCCAAAACTGCCGCACATTCACCAACGCACACCTTTAAAAGAACCGTTGTATGCAAATTCCTTGCGTTCTTTCATCTGCCGCTTGTATCCTTTGCCCGCTCAGTGCAAAATGCCGCAACGCTCGTTACGTTACAAATCGCAACTTTTATTGCTGCGTTGCTTTGTTAGCCACTGCTATGTCTGCTACTTTGTGTGTCCGACCACCGCGGCGCGCATAGCCATTTTAATTACGCTCGACTGCGCTCGTCTATCATAATTTCGCTTTGCCATAGCTAATGCGCATTTGTCGCTTTTCATCTGCTTTTTACGGCTATATTATTTTTTATTTTTAACTTGCTCACACTTGCAGCGTGCGAAATTTTTTGCATAGCTGCTGCATAAGCTGCGAAAGCCGCACAGCATGTGCCGTCGTATGCACGCTGTCCTTACGCCGCTTGCTTTACCTTTCTCTCGCTCTCTCTCTAACTGCGGTGCTGTTCTGTAACGCGAAAAATAATGCCGCAAATGCCCAACACGTACGCGCTGACAAAGGCAGCGAAAAGTTTACGCACGCAGCGTTGCATTTTTATGACAGCTTATTTGAAAAATATAACTGTATTTTTTATTTATGCTCCTCCCGGTTGTAATCAAAATTTGTGGCTGGGGAATGCAGTGTGCCTTTATGTTGAAAGTTTTTTGCAGATTTTTGTGAACTTTTATGGGATCTTCCAGTCGTAAGAAGACAATAGTTTTTGTCTGTGATTTATGTGTCTTCTAAGTTTTACTAGACAAAAAAATAAGATGGAAGGTATTTCAGTTCTTTATTTTCGTAGAAACTAAATTTAATATTCATTTTAATAGATCAATTACAGTTTATTGCCATAAAGAGTGATTGAAAGGTTTGGAATTGTCGTCTATATTCACTAACAATAATTTAAAGCACCAGAAAAACTACTACAATTACCCGTAAAACTGGAGGAATAGCGCCTTTAGTATAAAAAAGCGTGCACCTCTAGTATTCCTATCGATTTCGCTAAGAACCTAAGCATAAACGAAAGCACTAGTGAATAATCAAAAGTATATGGGCTATTCCATACCAAATCGACCACTTTTGAACCCGACTCCTTTAGATTTTGCTGAAACTTATCCATCCTTTTTTTCTACCCTTTGAAAAACATTTTTGAGAATTTTTTCAATATTTTTTGTCCAACTTCAAAAAAGTTATGAATTTTTCAAAAAAAAATGGCTTTTTTATTTTCAAATAGCCATAATCTTTGTAGAAATTGACTTTTGGGGACCTTTTTTTTAAGTTTTGTTTTTGAATGAACTTTTCGAAAAAATACACGAAAAAAATTTAACACGATCAATTATATAAAATAATCAGTTTTTTTTAAGAAAAATTGTCATTTTTTGGAAGTTTGTAATTTTTAGAAGTTCGCCATTTTTTTTCTTTTTTTTTTTTTGTTTTTTCCTCAAAAAAAACTTCAGGCTACTGAATTTTAACTCAAGTTTTCTCTTAAAATCCTCTTTGTTATTATTCATCGCCTCATTAAATGTCTAAGAATTTTAACCTATTCGTTTTTAAGCTCCTAAAAGGATGGCTCGAATGAACAGCGCATTTCGAGATATTTTTTCGGATAGTCGGACAGATTTGGTAAGCTCAGACGATAAGTTCTTTCCGAAACTAATAATACAGTAACTAATCTTGAGTACAAGTTCCGGTTTCGCCAACTGAAGTAGGATCCTTTAAAATCTTGCGGTTAATTGTAGTCCTCAGCACACATCTATATTCCCAGCGTTGAAAAAATTTCTTGACTTTCATGTGTAATTATGATAAGATATCTAGAATCGCTTAAGGCTTTCCTAGCCAACTAATTTTTCCAGTCATATCTGGGAACTAAATCAAGCCAGCGGATGTACTTTAAAAAAAAGTATAGTTTGAAGGCACCAGAGATTGCATTTGTAAGCCATCTTCTGCGCAATGTTTGATAGAAGTTAAATTTTTTGTTATGAATATCGGGAGTGGTGTCTGTGATCTTCTTGAGCTCATTACAGTAACAAGTTCAGCCAACTCTTTAGCCGGTTCGCTACCAGTTACACTTACTTCAATATTATTGACATTCTTGTACACCCAACTGTCTGTTTCCAATCACCTTGCCTTCATCAGGTAGATTGCTTCAACCTCTTACTTTTTACAAATCGTTTCTCTATCATCCCAAAGTTGCATTGTCTTGTATACTTCTGCAACTTCAGGAGGCAGCTTCTTCTACAAATTCCTTTCTTATGACCCAAAAAAATGTATTACTTATCAGATCTGACAATACTCTCCTCCCGAACAGTCCGCTTGTCTATTACCATTACAAGATCTCTACAAATAGCATTGCCTTAACCAAAAACACTTCTAGTATATCATCTCGTCGCACAACTGTTTGCTCAAATAACTTTTAGCACCCTTTCTCAGCTTGTCATGTCTCTTTTTTTCAGCGTATTATTTTCTGCATTTCTTGTAGCCAGTTACGCCTTTATTTCCCAATTTACAGCGCTGTTTTCTACTTCTACTTCCACAGCTGTTCATTCAAGCGTGGCATTGTGTGGAAACCCATGCGCATATCGTCGTCATTTACACTATATTTAGCTGCCATTAACTGTCAAAACCAACGAAAGATACTTTAAACTTGTGTAAAGTATTAGGGTGGGTGAGTAGTGGAGCGTTGATGTCGATAGTTTTGATAGGAAAGTGGTGAGGCGTGGAGATTTTGAAAAGTCTTAGCTTATTTATGAAATATTCGGAGAACAGTGGAAGCTGGCACTTAAAACCTCGATGTTTCCTCTGGCAAGTCTTAATTTGTAGCAGGAAGTTTCGAAATTCTGAAGTAGTACTTGGATTGGAAGTGTTATTTTCAGCTCATCATATCTCCTAACTTCCTCACAAAAAGAGTTACTAAGTGCAGTTTCAAACCTATCACAGCTCACCTCTGAAATATTTCCTTATGCAGCCTTAAATCCTTTATTTGTTTTTTTTTTCTTTATTTTTTCTTCTACGTCACTCAGTTTTTCACTCCCTTTACGGCAGTGTGATGAGTTCCTGTCATTCCACCACTCAGCTGGTCTTCTCTGTTTACAACACACAAGGCAATGTTTGCTGTAAATTTTCCATTAACGTTGAGTGTCAATATTTCTTAAGCAAATATTACAAATGTTGCATATTGTGACATTTACGAAATTGAAAATGCCCACACCTACCGTTATGCAGGGTTGTATGGCCAGCGTAATAGCGAGTAAGAGATTCTAGTAGTACTGAGCGGTATGTGAGTTAAGGGTACTGTAAGACGGCCTGTCACTGATAGCCTGTAATGGAATTGTTGAAACGTGATATTTGTACGAAGTTTAGGAAGTCGCTGGAAATACAGGAAAATAAATAAAAAAAATAAAGTAAGAAGTATTAGAAGATGTAAGAATTTTTCAATTTAAGCTAAATGAAAATTTAAATTTATTAATTTAAAATTAATTTTCCTTTTTTATAGGGCTGCTACATATTTTTTAATGTAATAGCTCAAATATAGTAGAAATTGACGTAAAAAATTGTTTGTTATTTATTGTACAAAAATTTTACGTAAATATTTAAAACAGTGTTGCCACCTTAATATTTTAAATTTGTTGGCTATAATGATAGCAAAGAAAATGGTTGTAATATTGTTATTAAAAACTAATTGGAGACTCATATAAAATTAAAAATTTAAAATAGGGTTGCCACATATATTTTAATGAAATACAAAATTTTTAAGTAAATATATAAATTACAATGTCAATATAAAATGAAAAAATATTTTTGTTCTACTCATATCGCAAAATATATCACGCAAATATTTTGACCGGGTTGCCACCTTATTTTTTTTTTTTAATTTTTTTACGTTAATGGTGGCAAAGAAAATTGTAGTAATTTCGACATTTAAAACTAAATTTAGACTTTTATAACAAGAATAATTCAAAATAAGGTTGCCACATAATTTTTTTTTTTTAACAAATAATTTGGGTGCAATCAAATGTAACATTTAATAATATATTTATTATTTATCTTATGAATATTTGACGCAAATATTTTGAACTGCGTTGCCACCTTAACTTTCAATAATGATAATCTAAAATTTCGGATATATAAAAAATTCTTAATATATAAAAAATTAAGTTTTACTGAAAATATAAAAAATTATTAATTTTTATGTGTTGGCTGCTGTTTAATTTTTTCTAAAAAATTTTCAAATATTTTTAAATATTTTAAAAGTTAAAAAAAATTATTTTAAATATTTAAAAATATTTTATTTCCTTTTCACCTTTTTTAAAATTGTCTTTTACTTTAAAATTTTATTAAAAAAAAATTTAGAATTTTTTTAAAATATAATTTATTAAATAATTTAATTGCTCTTTGTATGCTGAGGAAATGTTTCATTTTGTTCTGAAAAAGTGAAAAATATTATTAAATTTTTTTAAACAACTCGAAAAATTTTAATAATTTAAAATTTTATATAAAAATTTTAGTAATTTTTGAAAATGTAATTTAATTTTTTTATGATAAGGAAATTGTTTAAGTTTGTTAAAAAATTTTTTAATAATTTTTGGAAATTTTTAAAAAATTTTTAAAATTAATTAAAATTCTTTATGACTTTAATTATACTTTTTTGTGATGGGGATTTGTTTAATTTTGTCCTAAAAGTGTAAACATATTTTTAAAATTATTTTAAACATTTTGAAAAATTTTATAAATTTCAATTTTTTTTAGTTCTTTTTTTTCAAAAATATTTAAATTTATTCAAAAGTATTTTCAACATTTTTTTTTCAAATATTTCAATTTTTTTAAATATAAATTTTTTATTTATTAATGAATTTTCATTTAAATTATTTTGTAGGAATTCAATATGTTTCTCATAACAGAATCGAATAGTTCTCATTCTTCTCTTTTATTATTATTTCCTTTTTTTTTTGCATTTTTCTTAAACAACAGCCACACACAATTAATTCCCAGCATTCTTTCCTCCAAACGCATTTTAATTAAAAAATACTTGGCATACACGCACCCAACGCCACCTTAGAAACGCGCTCACCACCCACCAGTCCATTTGAGTAGCACTCGTACAACTGTTTTCGAACTGTCACACTGTTTGCCAACTGTGTCTGTCCATCTGTCAGTGCACGACGAGCTGCCAACTTAGAGGCGACTGCTTCAAAACCGGCATTGCGCTTCCGCACTTAGTCACACAGCCGCCCACGCGCACATTTCACAAATTGCTTTGGTCTTCCTCCACAAAGGTTCCTCTGCTCGGGCGGTGAGCTCGTGTCGTCTGCCCGCTTGTCTGCTCGCCTTGACATTTAAGTTGACGTACGTCACATGTTGGAGTGTGCCTGAAGTGTCATATTCATAAAAGCAGGGTCGCCTGCTCAATGGGCTCACGCTCGACTTGGTCGCGCTCTATGTACTTTATATCTATTGAGCTTCTCACACTGCTCACTCGTCGCCGCTTACACGCCGAACAGTCGCTTTTTGTATTTGTATTTCAAGTCCATTCAGATATTATCGTGCCAACTTTATTTTTAGTATTTTTATTGTCTTACACATTTTTATAGCCTCTTCTTATTTATGTGCATAGTTATTGTCTATGTTTTTGTATTCTTCAATATTGGATAATGTTTTGGTGACAGTTAAAAGCTCCGCTTTTAATTAGCGACGAACATTAAAGTCTTCTTTGGCAAGCAGCCGCTAGCTGAAATCCACGCCTTTGTTTCGAAAACGTGCCTACAAGACATGTAATGCTCCTTTATTGCCAATAAAGTGGCAGTGGAATTAAGCTGAATGATATAAAGAGACCCATTATTGGCTCTTAGGTCATTATTCTTAGGCTAAGCTCTTTAGTTATTGTGTCGATTACTTTGTTTTAGTTTTGGGTGGGAGAAGAAGTTACCTTAGAGCTACTTGTAACCAAATTTGCGTGGGGCTTTAAAGTGTCTTACTCAAAATCTGTATGGATGGTTTCCTTTGAAATTTAGTGTTTTTGGAAAGGTCTCTGGGCGCGCAAAGTTTCTCCAAACACTCCTAAGCCACAACCCAAGCTTCAACTGCGTACTTCGGTTCTCAAGAGAAGACTTTACATCTATAGTTCAGAAAGCGTCAGCAGAAGATGTGCTAAATAGCCTTTGAGAGCTTTAGTTAAGATCTGATCAGAATATTCGAATGAATAGAAACTCTGTTCAGAAAACGTCGAGAAACCAAACACCTGGAAATCAATAATCTGATAGTTCAGGCCCTTAAAAAGCTTTTTCAATGACAATTGGGAATACTGATAAGGGAAGTTTACGTCATGAAAGCGCTCAAAGAACTTTTTCATTACATTCTGGTGAATGTTGAATCAATATGTTCTTAAACAAGTTTGTGTCGATAGTTTCGTAAAGAAAAACTAAGTCGAAATAGAATTGCATATCTTTAAAAGGGGTAGTCCACACCCACATTAAGTATCAAAAAAGTGACTCTCCTTATAATGGATTCCTGTGAACCTCTGAGTTAGATTTTCTGGTTTGTTTCAGAAATTTTTGCAATAATCCGAAATTATTCACTAGGTCTATTCTTCACTCATTCAGTATAGCCAGAAAATACCCAAAACACATTAGAAGTGATCAGAGTACCATTGCTAAGAATTTTGGATCTATCAATTGATTTTATTTGAGAAAAATTTTATAAAATTTAAATCTTATTGAATCTCTAGATTTGTTCGTGTATCACTGAGACCTTATAGTATAGTCACCTGTATTATTAAATTGGTATTTGGTTGGTTATCGAGTTATTGTCAGAAGATTATTAAAGACTCACTGAAGCAAATTTTGTTAACTATCTGTGTTCTTGGCCAGATTCCACAGAAACAACACATTTTTCCACATTTTCTGTAATATACTATATTTCGTTGCTTCTTTCACAGTCTTCCCAATAACCTTCACGGAAAATTTAACATAATCACAGAGCTGTCATTTTACTGTTATCTCAACATAATTTTTATATGCCCTTACAATATTTTTAACAGCCTCTATACAACTCCCTCTCTTTTCGCTCAACACCCACAACTCCAGCTATTTGCTTTGAGTATTTGTACTGTCAACTTAAACAAGCACCATTTGTCAAATTGCTAACGCAAACACGCCGCTACACCGCCATTAGCAATTTGTATGTGTACCGACTCGGCTGCCGGTCTTCGACGCACAAAATACATACATACCGTACTTCTCTATTTCGATCGTATTTGGGTAAACAGGAATTGAATTGAATTGTCACACACCACAAAAATAGCTATAACGGTGGCACATGCCCACAAATGCGTCTGTATTAGATGACAGCTAACGGAAATGTTGCAATTTCATTTTATATCGAACGTATAATGGTTAACAGGAAATTACGTTCGTGCAAATGACAGCGAAATGCAAGCATATGAGCATATTTATGTGCGTACGAATGCTGTGTGTGGAGACGCATCAGCTGTTCGGTGCGGCAAACTGTCAATTGGTTGAAATGACATGGACAGGAAATTTGATTTGTTATTAAGGAATAATAGGAAGTTGAAGGAAGGTATTTCTTTAATGTAATAAATTTTTTCGCAGAAGCGAGGAAAAACTTTCAAATTTATTGTTTGGGGATTGAAAATTTTAAATTCCGCAGTAAATGTTTAAGCATACAATGCATGTGGGGAATTCTGTATATGAACTGAACTGTTTTTTAATAGACATATTTTGAAAATTTTTGAAAGTTTTTTTACAAAATATTTAAAATTTTTGAAAGATTTTTTTTCAAAATTTTCCTAAAATATTTTTCACAATTTTTCTAAAAAAATTTTCCAAAATATTTAATGTTTTTTTATATATAATATATTTAAATTAGTTATTTTTAATGGACATATTTTTAAAAGTGACATACATATTTGAAAAACTAGTTTTTCAAAATATTTTGGAAAAATTTAAAAATTATTTTTGAAAGAAACTAGTTTTTCAAAATATTTAAAATCTTTCAAAAAAAATTTCCAAAATTTTTCCAAAATATTTTTTGTTTTTTTATATGATTGAACTACATACATATATGTTCAATTAGTTATTTTTTAATAGACATATTTTAAAAAGTTTTGAGAAACTAGATTTTTAAAAATTTAGCATAAATGTTTTTCAAAATACTTAAAATCTTTTAAAAATTATTTTCAAAATATTTCAAAAATAATTTTTAAATTCTTCTAAAATATTTTATTCGTTCATGAATTTTTTAAATATTTTTTTTTTTATTAGATATGTATGTATAGTTACAAAATTTTTTATTTTAGATTTTCGAAAATGTTTTTTTCCAAAAAGTCTTAATTTTTTGTTGTTTTTAACAATTATTCAATTATTAAGAGATTCAAATTATATATTAATAAAATATATTTTTTAAAAAATTTTACAAAATTAAACAAATAATTTTTGAAAATGTATAATGTTTTTTACAAAATATTATAATCTCGTTTGTTTTCAATATGTATGTCGGAGTTTGAAGTTATATTTAAATAGCCAATTTTCAACCAAATTTGGAAAAATTTGATTTTTGATTTAAAATGGGTTTTTCAAAAACATTTTTACGCAGATATTTTTTTTAACAAATTTGCGGAAAATTTTGAAAAATTTGATTTTTATAAATGTATTTGAAATTGTTTTTCAAAAACATTTTTATGCAGATATTTTTTTTAACAAATTTACGGAAAATTTTGAAAAATTTGGTTTTTATAAATGTATTTAAAATTGTTTTTCAAAAACATTTGAATGCAGATATTTTTTAACAAACTTTGGAAAGTTTTTTATTTGAATTGATTTTTTCTAAAATGTTTTAGATGTTTTTGTTATTAATTTAATTAGTTGTTAAAATTATATTTGGATATATTATTAACGGATATTTTTTAAACAATTTTTAAAAATTTATAAAAACTATTTTTGAAAATATTATAAATTTTTTTCATATACATATTATAAATTTTTTTTTAAATGTCTGACATTAAAATTATATTTAAAAAGCAGCTTTTTTTAAACAAATTTTGAAAAGTTTGGTTTTTGAAAATGTATTTTAAATAGGGTTTTCTAAATCAATTTAATGCAGATATTTTTTTAACAAATTTTGTTAGCTTTTATTTCTGAAAATGTATTTGAATATCTTTTAAAATAATTATCAAAAATTTTCCAAAATATTTTTAAATTTTTCGTCTAATTTTTCCCAAATTTTTTTATTTTTTATTTTTATTTTTCTTTTTTTAATTTTTATTTTTTATTTATTTTTTTTTTTTTAATTTTTCCATTTTCTCATTTTTTCCTCTTTAGTTTCCCCATTTTTTTTTTATACTCAAAATTATTATTTAAATAAAAATGTTCTTCAAATTTAAAAAATATTTAAGCTCCATCACATTTTTTCCCAACTTTTACCAAATCCAACTTAGTGCTTTTGCTGTACGCGATTACCTAAACCTGCCAAGCCAAATAGCGATTTCGAACAGCAATAAAATTTAAAGCTGGCAGCATGATACCATTTTATTGAAGCTTACGCAGAGTTATGAGCGGATTATCCGCAAAGCGTTCGTATGACATTTGCAACAGAAATATGTACATTTGGTACAGAGGTCCCTCTCGTTGACTTGAGGAAAATGTGAAAGCAGAAAATCGGACAATTAAAATAAATATACATTTTTATTGTAAGACTTTCATGGATATGGATTTCCACTTTGGCTATGGATGAGTCAGAGGCACCCATCCATCTCCTACTCTTGCACAGTGACACCTAAAGTCATAATGCATAAATTTAAAAATTAAATTAAACTACACATTTATTTATTTTTAAAATTTTTATTTTTTTATTTTTTTTATTTTTTTATATAAAAATTGTAATTTTTTTTTTATTTTAAAATTATTTGGAAGCACTGCCAAAAATTCTTTTGCCTAAGCGGCATCATTCATTTTTCCTACCATTTCCCACTTAGCCACTTCAAGTGAGGAGCATAAAAATTATAAATAAAATTTATGAAAAAGAATCACAGATACACACACACACACTCTCAACTACCAGTAGATCATAGCAATAAGTGCATTTGAAGCATTTCAAGTGCCGCTGGAAAGTAGAGAAAATAAGATGCCAGTTCGTTGCTGAGGGGAATAGAAGAAAAAAGAGGAGGGGGCGTAGAGCACAGTCGGCGGTGGCTGCGTTGACATGATGAAGCGCGTGTGGACGCGTGCCATTAATAACAAAAAGTACATAAACCATATATATAAAGTATATACACAATATACGCACAGCATTACTTACTTATGTGTGTGTGTGTGTAAATGCAGGCAAATATGCTGGTGTGCTTACATACATAGGTGCGTGTGTATATGTATTATCTGTGCAAGTATGGGTATTAAGTGAATTTGTTGGCTATAAATATCCAACGCACAGCGCTGCTCAGCGCTAGAAAGAGCGCTAAAAAGCAACAAATATGCACTAATTTTGCCACACTCACACAAACATGTATATACATATATCTATGAGTATATGCGTATGTGTATATGTACATATACAAGTATGACGATATTTTCTGCTGTTTTTGGAAAATCAAGTAACTGCCTGTAAGTGGTGGCAGCTTATTTATTTTGAGTATTGTGGATAATGACAAGAAAAATAAGTGGAAAATACAAAAAAGAGCAAAGAAAATTTAAAAAAAATTAAAAATTAAAAGGGGCGTTCGCCAAAGCAACTGAAGACATTTGAAAGCCCTCGCAGTGCTCTCTAAAACACTACAGTTTCAGCGGAAAATCATTCACTGCCTGTAATATTAAGCTTTCCGTGCATTGCTTTAAATTTTTTTTTTTAATTTTTGTGTGTTTATTTCATTTTTTAATTTGTTCTCTTTAGAATTTTTATTTTTTTGTTTTTTTTTTTCATTGTTCTCTTTTACGACGAAAAATTTAATGTAAATTGTCTACGTGGCTGTCATTCGAGTTGGAGTTTAGAATTTTAATTGCAGTGAAATGACAGTTTTGCTTTATTTTTTGCTGTGTGTGTGTCTGCTAGTTGCAGCTCATCCTTTTATGTATGTATATATGTACATATACATATGTATTTACCGCTTCTATTCTTGGAATGCCAGACGCTTAGGGAACAAATTCGCTAAATTTTAAGGAATACTTTTAATTAGTGTTTCCGAATAAAATACACATATACATACATATACATATGTGTATGTATACGTTTTTAAATGTAACATTTAAAATAAAAAATTTCGATGTTTTAATAAAAAAAATTTTAAATAAAATAAATAAAAAAATAGTTTTAGATTTTTAATTAATTAAACTTTTTTTAAATATTTAATGTGTTAAAGTTCATAAAGATATATATTGGTTTTTTAAATATTTATAAAAAGTTATATTTAAATATGATAAAAATAACAAAATAATATTTATAAAAAAAAATATATTTTTTAATTAAAACAAAAATAACTATAAATATAATTTAAAATAAAAAGATAATTAAAAAATTTATTTTTAATTAAGAAAATACTAGAAAGTATTATTTTTTAAAAAAGAAGTTAAAAAATTTATTTTAATTTAAATTGATTAATTTAATTTTATAAAATAGCAAAAATTAAAAGAAAAATTTAAAAAGAACTTAAAAAGTTTATTTTAATTTAAAAAGTTCAATTTTATAAATTAGCAAAAAAAAATAATATTCATTAATTAAAAAGTTTAATCTTTAAATAATTAAAAAAAATAAAGAAAAAATAAAAAGAAGAAGAAAATTTTAATTTTATAAAATAGTAAAAAAAATATTAATTAAAATTATAATTAAAAAATAATTAATTTTCATTATTAAATAAAAAAAATTTTAATTTAAAATTAAAATTAAAAAAAATGAAATAAATATGAAAATTAATTTGTTTTAACTATAATTATAATTTTAATTAATTACATTTTTTTTACTATTTTAATTAAAATCAATTAAATTTTTTTTACTATTTTAATTAAAATTATAATTAAAAAAAATTAATTTTCATTATTAAATTTAAAGACAAAGATTTAAAATAAAATAAAGAAAAAATAAAAAGAAGAAAATTTTAATTTTATAAAATAGTAAAAAAAAAATAATTAATTAAAATTATAATTAAAAAAATTAATTTTCATTATTAAATTTTTTTTAATTTTAAATTTTTTTAATTTAATAATGAAATTAATTTTTTTTTAATTGTAATTATAATTTTAATTAAAATAGTAAAAAAATTAATTAATTAAAATTATAATTAAAACAAAATTTATTTTCATTATTAAATTTTTTTTAAATTTTTAATTTTTTTTATTATAATTTCAATTAATTTAAATTTTTTTTTGCTATTTTATAAAATTTAAATTTTTTAATTAAAATATATATTTTAACTTCTTTTTTGATAATTATTTTTTTCTTTAAATTATCTAAATCCTGCTCAATTTTCCATCTCAAATAATTTTACTTTAAAAACAAAAAAAAAATTTTTTTAAATATTTTTATTTATATTTTATAGATCAATTTAATATTTTTTTTTTATTTTCAACATTTTTAATTTAATGTTATATTGTAATACCCCTGATAGGTTATTTTCTTATAGATAAACGGAATGTAGTTAGACCCTCTGTCCCTAACTCTGTCTCGACTCTTATAGAATCTAAAAACTTAAGAAAAATATCAGAAATGGTTTTCAGTTAGCATAAAGAGCTCTGTGGCTTATCATTCCTTGAATAACCGAAACTGTCACATTTTTTTTGTATTGATATTAAAGCAAACAAAAAGCAGCGCAAAATCGCAAGCATACACAACCCACTCGCAATAATTTATGAACAAAATAAGGGTTCAATGAACTGTTAAGACGAGAAGCTTATAATACATATGTACGAGTATGTGACGCCAGTTGGGAGTGGGTGAGTGTGACACTCAAAGAAGAAAGAAATCGAGAAGTTGTCAGTAATGGCTTGAGATTACTCAACATGCATACGAGTGGACAAATATGTATGTGTATATGTATATGGGTGTGTATGAGTGTTGAGTGGGGCGAAATCCTTTAGCGCTTTTAAAAATAGGTACATATGAATAATATGTATATATGTATATATATAACATAAATAATTTTGTATGACTTTGTATTTGCTTTACACATATACTATATATCTGATGTACATATATATGTATGAGCGTAAATATTTAAAAGACAATATATAAATAAATACGTATATAATGTATATAGCATATCGTCACCTAAAATGCCAAATAACGTAACATCACTACGATATATAGTACATGTTTACAGTTAAATATATCTATGTTTGGCATATCCTTCTTTATGACTTTTTATGGCTTCTTAAGTAGACAGTTTTGTGTGCTTAAATACTTTCTCCAGCATATACTATATACATATGTATATATGTAATATATTTATTTGTCTGTGTATGTGCCCACGTTTATTTGCAGAAATATTTAGCGCGAATAAATGCCGTTTCTAATTCTCATTTTGGCAGTATTTATTGCACTGTCTAGTCAGCGCATATTCATTTAATGGCTTTTTTAATACAAATACGTTGCATAGTTTATGGCGTTATGCCTTTTTTCAACATTAAGTGGCAATTATTTGTGCAGAATTTATTAACACACTGCAATTTATATGTGAATCTCATTATACATACTCAAAAAAATATATTTAATGGCCCGAAAGACAGATTTAATCGTTTTCTAACTGCTTCTCTACACATTTTTCGGCTACTATGCAGGTCCAGTGACGTTGAATATTGAGAAAAAGCAAGCTCATAATAATTTGTTGGCAAATTACTTTTTAAAAATATACTAAATTTTTGTTTAAACACCCTCAGCTTTCATATAACGGTATTTCTGAAATAAAACTTCTTCAAAAGTCTGTGAGAGCTGGTATATTATATAGTACATACATTTTCTCTAAGAATTTTAGACTTCTTAGGGAGACAATGATGAAGCAAATAGTGATAAAATCCTTCAAATAGTGACTTAAATCAGAGTGGCTCATACCTTAATCCCTCTGTTTACATAAATGAGTAGACTAAGGTCTGAGTTGACATTAAAATTCAAATAAAATGGAGATATTTTAATAAATTTTTGTCGGAACTCGGTAAATATTTCAATATTTGTGGCAGATTCGTTATTTTGTGCCTTTTTTTCTTAAACCGGTGATCTTAGTCAAACATAACCTAAAATTTTAAAGGGATAAAGTTTGTTATTTTAGGATTAGTTGTCTTTTCAATCTAATATAATTACTAAGTGGTACTCAGACTGCCTTTATGGTGTGTCAAATTCGAAAAAATCATATCTTTATTATACCTTATTGTCCTCTCATGAGCAGAGAGAAAAAGCTGCTCACTATCTTCAATCGTTCGGAGTGCAAATCTTAAAGCAATTGCTTTTTCTTACCAAAAACTAGCTATTTACATAGTTTATATATACAGCAGTAATAAAAAATATATGTATATACATATACTATATATAAATTTCAATATATTTGTTTAAGAAGTCATGCTCCTTCAGTAGAGTAATAATCACATGTCTCATATATTATTTAGTAGCACACGAGTCATTCATTCATCCATCTTGTTGAGTACAAGTGTCACTACAAAAACAAAAATTCAAGGATTATATACATATATGCATCTATATAAATATACGATGAATTGCACCATTTCTTAAGGTGTTGGGTTCGCTAAAATAAATTGTTGCTTAGAGGTACATATGTGGAAAAAAAATATCATACGCGAATAAAGTACAACCTCATATATCACCTTGAGCAAGCGCTTTTTCTTAAAACAAATACCAAATTTATGGCAATTTGTTGTACTGAAGCTTTTTCCAAGATTTTCATCTTTTTTACTACTTTGCACGCGAGCAACTGATTTACACCACAAACCAACTGCCAGTGGGTCTCTAGGGTGGCATTCGTATTAATAATTGAAGGCATTATGTAATGCAAATGCATGTGGAGTGGGTTGGCGAGGGGAAGCATGATTATTTGTGGAGTATTTCGTGACTTTTCGGTGTGAGTTTTTACTTTGTCACGGCACTTAAGTAGCGTGAAAGTTAACAAATTTTTCGATTTTTCTGCTAAAAATTTTATAAAAAATCAATTTTTTTTAATTTGCTTTGATTTATTTGAAACAAAAATTTCAAAATTCTCAAAACTCAAAAAAATAAAAAGCAACTGCTTAAGGGGGTATTCTACTCTAGAATTTTGAAAAATTCGATTTTTTTTTTCATATATTTAAAGTTTAGACCCTTAAGAACATATCCTAGGATTTTTAAAAATTAAAATTATTTTAAGAGCTACAGTTACTTTAGTGACGCAGTACCTAGCCCGGTAGGTAGATAGACTAACTTTTTTAAACGCGTTTTTCTCGAAACTACTTTTTTCCAAACGGTACCGTGAAATTTTGTGAGAATCTTCTTTATATAATCCTTTATCGTTCCTACCAGCATCGTGTCAAAATTTTTGTTTTTAATATTTTAAAAAAATTCAGGAAGGAAAAAAAACGTAAAAAATTATTTTTATTTTCAGGCAGTCGCCATTTTTCAAAAAATTTTTTTTTCGTATTCCCTGAGGTAGGGACTATAACAGCATCCTTACTGATTAAGAATTTCTTTTGATTTTTTTTTTTTTTGCAGACCACCACGAGAGTTAGGATCAATGTCACCAGAATGCGCCATTTTTTTTACATCTGTCTCTCCCCCCCTCTAATTATTTTAATTTTTAATAATTTTTTTGCAAAATTTTTTTTCTGTATTCTTAAGATATCAATAAAAACACCATAAAAAAATGTATAGTAAAAATATTTTTGGTTTTTTTTTAAATAAAATTCAAAAAACTGCCCAAAATTTGATTTCTAGACTAGAATACCCCCTTAAGCATTAGTTAATTCATTATTAGAAATTAATGAACAGATTAAATCCACAAAAGTCTATTTTTAAATATCTTTTGGCCCGAAAAAAATGCTGAGAAATATTGAAAAACTTTCAACAATAAATTTTTTCGAAAATTTCCAAAAATAGTTACTTCAAATATTTTCATATGTTCATTATTGGAATTAAATGAAAATATTATATTTTTAAATATCTTGTGGTCCGGAAAAAATGCTGAGAAATATTAAAAAACTTTCAACAATAAATTTTTTCGAAAATTTCCAAAAAATAGTTGCTTCATATATTTTCATATGTTCATTATTGGAAATTAATGAAAAGATTAAATCCACAAAAGTCTATTTTTAAATATCTTGTGGCCCGGAAAAAATGCTGAGAAATATTAAAAAACTTTCAATAATAAATTTTTTCGAAAATTTCCAAAAAATAGTTGCTTCGAATATTTTTGTTTTATGAAACACCAGCGCAAATCTATCTACAACAGCCGACTTTTTATTAAAGCATCAACCATAAAGTATCTTCTTTCTTACTTATCCTTTAGTGAACCCAAAAAGTATGCTTAAAAATATTGTGTAGCTTTCAACTACAAATTTCTTCAAAACAAAATACTTTCTTCAATATTTGGCACTTTACGAGACACCAGCGTAAATCTGTCTACAACTGCCTATTTATTATTAAAGTAGCAAGCATAAAATGCCCTCAAAAGCCTGACGCTACTATAAAAATATAAATATATTTTAATTTCTGCCCTTGTGACTTTTTATCCACGTTCTCAAACGATTTTACGATTTCCAAATCTCCTAGCTCGGTAATAAACCAGCAAACTATCGAAGTTCGCCACCTGCTGTGTCTAAAAATAGGCTATTAATTTTAAGCGCCGACAAAAGAAATCTCAAAATGGCTTTTTGCCGTCGCGCTGCTGTCGGTTATGGTGTGCGCTTATCGAAATGTGCAAAGTTAGTGCTAGCGCTGCACTTTATTTTTGCATGCACTCGATAATTTTTTTCTACATTTTTTTGCGCTCTGTGCGAACTGCTTGCACACCCTAAAAGTATAGCAAAACTTTACTAAAGAAAGCCGGCTAGCCGCTTTGGTGCCAAAGTGGCTTTCAAGTAAAGCCGCCAAGTGCGCTATACAATCTCCCTTCTTTCTTTCCCTCTCTCTCCACTTCGCAGCCAGCAAACAGCGTACTCAAGTTGGTCCTTGCCATTGAAAGTGTTTTGTTGCATACTTTTGTGCATGTAATTATAGAATGGGTATGGACGTAGGCGCATATAGCCGTTGGTGGCGCCTAAAATGTCACTAAGCTCAAAGCGGCAGCGCCGCGTATGCATTTGTTTGCAAATATATAAATAGACTTCCTGTCAAAGCGTATGGGCGTGAAGCGAGCTTGTCGCCAAGTTTTGTCGTCGGGCGAAATCTCACGCGACTGTCACGCTGGCGCCGCTAATGCATATGGGCCTGTCTGTGTAATCACATGCATGTTTTTGCCCATTTCAGCGCATACATAAATTTTATTGCATACTTTTTGGCGCTGCAGCGCTTGCTATTTTATTATGTGCATGCTTATTGGCAAAGTCGAAGTTTTACACAATTGTATTGCTCGTAAAACGGTAAATTATTTGCACTGCGACACTTCTCCGGCGTTTCTAGAAAAGCGCATATCTACTCAGTACGGCGTGTTTGTCGTCGCCAGCGTTTCGCGTTGCATTGCCACGAGCTTACTGATTGCCTTTCTTCCTCTTTTTACATTTCATTGCATGCTTTATCGCTTTGACTTATGCCGATAGTGATTTTTATGTCTCCAACTGCCATTGCATAATTTTGTGCGCAAACCAGGCGCCAGTACTGCGAACTTTGCCTTTCGGTTTTTCAGCTGACAGCCTTAAATTCTTTACCCAACTATTAAAATTCAAATATATTTTGTTTTTTTCGCCTCATACGCATTAAAAATATCAGTTGCTGCCCCTAAATGTATGCAATAATATTTTGTATAAATAAAATGTCGCATGCTCGCGCATAAATAAGTGCGCCCTCAAGCTCATAAAAGTCTGTAAATATTTTTCTTGTGTGTATTTGCATATTTATCGCTGTCTGCGCATATTGGCATATAATTTAATATCCTTTACCGTTAGCCAAATTTGCCGTCGGGCAGCTACGGAACTTATCTTGCTGTCTGTTTTACCTCCATCCATCCCTTTTATGTTGTATTCAAAGGATGTTCGTTGATATGCCTTGCGAACTTCCTTCCACACTTTTGTCTCTCACTCTCTCTCTGTCTCTCTGTCGCCCACTCTTTTTTTATCTTACCTTGCCTTTAATTTCTCCTCAGTCCCCAATGCAATTTATTCGCATATATTTTCGGCACATTTGCCGGTTTGGCAGTTTAATGAGAGTCGATAGCAGCTGTTGTAGCTCTGAATATCTCTTTGAATATTCATGAACACTTACGTAATTATCATTTTTAAATATTTATTCCGTAATGGCTTGGAAATGAAATTCTTATTTAAAATAAATGTCTTTTAGCAATACTAAATTTAAGTTCCTTAAAAATTTTGATTTTACAAAATATGTTTTTCGGATCTTAAAAAACTTTTCGATTATTAAATCATAATTTCTGCAAAGTTTTCACTCTCTTTCTCTCTCTCTACCTCAGCCACTCCATGACTGAGCCACTTTTCGATCATTAAATCATAATTTCTGCAAAGTTTTATCTCTCTCAGTCTCACTCACTCAGTGACTATCCACTTTTCAGTCATTAAACCATAGCTTTGTTTATCTCACTCTCTACCTCACTCATTCTGCGACTGAGCCATATTCAACGAAAAAGAAACAGCTTCCTAAATCTCTATATCCTTTAAATAAGATCTTTACCTCTCACTGTCTGTCTTAAACTTTAAGATGTTATAAATTCTCAAGGCTATAAAATTCATGAGCCACACTGGATGCAAGTATTACATACCACTCATGTTAGGTTTTTAGTCTTATTAAGAATTTATGAGTTCGTTCCAAAAGATTTAACCTCACTTTTGGTCAACTGACTTGGAACACTAGATCACATGATGCTGTAAGCAACTGAAAATATAAAAAATTTAAGTCAAATCATTAAGATTTCGGAATTATGGCCACATTTCTGAGCAATAACGCGTTCTAGTACCTCTGAGAAACCCTGGTTAATTTTGTAAGATTTTCGAAAGTGTTTGACAGATGTCATACCAACAAACTGAAGAAAAATTGAAGTTCCTTCACAACAAATATTCCCTACCAACATATTTGTATCTTGACGCTCACTTCATACCGCTAAACTTGAACCAGGAGGCTTTAAGCGGCCATACCTTTATTCTCTGTCTATCTCTCTCTTCCTCTCTCTCTGTCTCTCTAGTTATTCTCCCTTTATCTTTCTAATTTCATTTATATAATGTATGTATGTACTAAATATATCCAAAAAAGAAAGATTTACGTGTTTTTTCTTCGTTCCTGAGGCCTCCAATGTGTAATTTTTCTTCGGAATTTTTCTTTTTTGTTCTAAATTTTTTACGAGCACCACTCCAAACATTTATTTGCCTGGGAATTACTAGCGCAACTGACAGCTGCATTTTATATCCGCCAAAAATAGAAGAAAGTTTGCTTGTGTCAAACGAAAATTGCATTTTTGTGCTTTCTTAAAATAAAAAAACGAAAAAAATATGTAACAAGAAATTTGGAACAACAGTGAGTGCTTTACTCATATAAATTACTAAAAAAAAAAATGAGAAAAACATGTCATACATACATACTACATAGTATTATCGCTCTCACCGTTGAGGCACACCCAAAGTACCGCGATATTTATTGCAACAAAAAAATTAGACGTTAAAAAATAGTTAGACTGCAAATATTATTTTCTTTACAATATTTTGCTGCATTTTATTGATTTTAAATTTTTTTTTGGCAACAAAAAGTGCTTCCTTCCGTTACCTTGCAAATTTGGCTGTTGCCTGCGGAAATGTAAGTTGTTGTAAAGCATGTCAAGGCATTTCCACTTTTGGTAAAAGCAGTGAGGTGCGAATTTATTGCTAATAACTGTGAAGGGCAAGGAATGACAAGGCAAATATTTAGTGAAAAAAGTAGAAAAAATATTATTTTCAACAGCTGCTCGACACTTACTTTACTCGAATAAGTAGTAGAAAACATAGTATAAAAGTATATGTATATGTAAATAGTATACCATAAACAATATTATGTATTATAAGATATATGCAATTTAAGATCTTTGAAAATAATACAGTAATGTTAATAAAACCAATTTATGAAAACATCGCAAACATAGAATGACAGAGCAATTAATTAGATGGTATGATTTGGCTTGGCATAAGACTCTATAACACACAGCAACGTTAATAAAATAAATTTATAAAAACATCGCAAAACATAGAATGACAGAGAAATGAATTAATTAATTTAAAAACAACTTATGTTTCATAAAATTGAAAAAAATATAAATGTAGGAGATTGCACAAGACATAAGACTCCTTAAAAACATAGCATTGCATAAATAAAATTAAAATAAAATATTAATGAATTCAAAGTAGTTTAATGCCTTTCAACAAATTTTCTGCCCGACATAAAAAAGAATATCTTAAAAACTATATAAAAGATGTATAAAATGACATAGATTCAATTATGAAATTAAACTAATATAACATCGCACAACATAGAATAATTTAGTATTGTATTGCTTAATTAACAAGGCCACATTGTGCATAAAATATCAACAAAAAAATTACAATATAAATAAGTTAACATAACACTCTATGAAAAAATAATACCGCATGAAAAACATAGCAATGAGCAACTAAAAAAAAATTAAAGGTCAATTAAAAGAAATTTTTGGAATCTAAAAGTTAAAAAATACTATTAAACTGATAATAAAGTTAAATTTATATAACATCGCAAAACATAGAATGGCATATAAGTGTTATTTAATTATCTAAGTGCGATTATATGAAATTTTTGGAACTTAGAATTAAAAAAAAAAAACAGTATTCAACTGAAAATTAAAGTAATATAACATCGCAAAACATAGAATGTGATAATATAATATAATTGAACGACATAACTTAAAAATAACTTATAATACTATAAATGGTAAAATATATAAAAAAAATAGGAGCAAGTTTAACATAACATAGCATAAAAAACATAATAATAATTTTAAAAAAATAATGAATTTAATTAAAAAATAATTAATTAGTTAATTAAAATCAGTAAAATAAATTTTTAAGTACTTGTTATAAAAAAATAAATAAACATTGTATAACATAGAATGACATAGCAACGCATGTCATAGTAATAACTACATATTGAATGTAAAAACAAATAATTTCATAATCTAACTTAACATAACACAATATTAAAACCTATAAGAAAACATCGAAAAACATAGAATGGCATAACTAAACCAATTATAATGTATTACCAACATACAATACGTAAATCCGCTTAGAGCTACAAAATATGTATATTTTCTTAAAAATTTAATATGAAAAGTATTTCCAACAAAGCTGGCATCTGCATGCACCTGATAAACTAAATTTTCACTTTAATCAATATGCTTAACAGCCAATAGCACACTACCAGCTTAAAATTAACCAACCTGCTTGCTATCTTCTGACTTGAAATGAACAAAAGCTTTTGTATCCACACGAAATTGCCACTTAAATCCTTAAATCTTTCTTCAGCTCAATAAATAAGCACAACTTCAGTGTCTCAGCGCACTGATTGCTTACATATACATATGTATGTATGTGTAAGTGTGTTTGTCTGTACTTAATTGCACTTACGCTTTGACAGCATACCGTTATCTTTGCGCTGCAGCATAATTAATGTGTGCAGGTAATTCTTTACAACAACAACACACACATATGCTCCTGTACATACACCTAGCGGAATCGGTAAAGCACCGTTAATTGCATGCTGAAGCAAGATTTGAGAAAAAAATACTAAAGTTGAATGTTACCGTTAACGCCAATGCGCGCGTTAACGCCCTACAACTTACTAACTACACTGATTCTAAAACTTTTAAAGTTCTGCTTAACGCCTCAAGTCACCTGGCCTTTATCACTTTTTCACAGCTTCTTCTGCTCTTTACAAGAAACAATGGAAACACTTCGTAAATGCTTTGGAAATTTAATCAACTCGTTTCTTTACCTGCTTCCTTCTCAATTGCGCCAATAATTTTTTACAAACTTTTCTCACACAACTTAATAGCTTTTGTCTTACGTTTGAGGGTATAGATTGGACAGGGTTGCATTTTAGTGTAATAGATTGCATGGGGTGGAATAAGTAACAATCAAAATGGCTGCCTTGGATTAGAACCACTATTTATTTAGTCTGCGCTTTGAAATCATATTCCATGACCTTGGTTAAGCTAAGTTTGAGTTCATCTCTCTCACCATTGAGCTTTAAGAAGACTGTTTCTTGGAAGTATCTACTTTATTTCATATAGTACATAACCATTCTCTTTTCAAAACACCTTTCTCGACCTTGAATTCATAATCCACAGCCTCGATCAGGATAGCTTTGTAGTTCCTGAGCCTAAGTGCGTACATCTCTCTCACCACCGTACTTAAGAGTAGATGTTTCTTCAGTCACAGAGCTTAATTTTGCTGCTGTAGCTATCCCCTGCTCTTTAATTGCTCTTTCCAAAGATGGTTTTACCCATTCTAACACTTTAATCTGATCGACAACATCCGAAACCTTCTGTTTCGCAGTTGTCGAACTTAACTGCAAATAAAAAAAAAAAAACTTTTCTAGTTTCCATAACTTCCTTAACTTTGTGCTAAGCTTTAACTGCTACTGGGTTCTCTCTCACTTCGCTGCATCTTTAAACTGTAAGCAACTTCGTTTACACTCATTCTTGCTGCAGTCGCTTACTCTCACCTAACTGCTTGTTAACATTACGATGGAACACAATAACTTAATTTGTCGCATGCGTGCATCGCGTATCGTGATTTCATGCGCCAAACGGAGGCTGTGAAGACTGTAGGGCCGGATAAGCTGCTACCTTCCTTCCTCTCTTACACACACTGCTCGCTATTGGTGTAATAAACAGCTGAAAACCAACAACACAAACTCTTAAACATCTAAGTTTCACGCCAAGTTTTATAAACTCTTTGTCTACACGCGTGTCGGCGGCTTCGGCGCGCATCTTAGGCACGCTACTATGCTGCAAAGACTATTTGCTCGTCCTTGTCATGCCATAAAATCGCTGTGGTGACGTCTTTTACGTTGCGAGATTACTTAGATATCCGGCTACAAGGCGACAAGACCTTGCGGGTTATGGTAGCGCCAGCACACCCGCGGCTTGCATGACTCAAGTGCGCGTCACAGTGAGCGCCTGCAACCCCTTTTCGCGTAATTCGAACTGGGCGTTTCTTTAACGCAAACCAAATTGATGCGCCCGGCGTCGGGTAAAGAAATGTTCAAAGTTTTAAATTAAATTAACTTTATCGCCAACTGGTTTTGGGTCGTTAACTATTAATTGGCGTTAGACGATATTCAAATATGTTTGCACTTTTGTGGGCGTGAAAGGGTTGTTTGGGCAGAAAACTTTGCAGACAACCACAGCAGGGTAGAAAGTGCTCGCGAATGTGTGGAGAAATTATATTGAAATTTGAATTTAAACTCAAAACTTTGAAATCAGAAGTTTTGTGGGGCGCGTGAAGCAAGAAAATGGTTATCAAAGGTATCTATGTGAAAGAAATAAAGAAGTGGGTTCCAAAAAAATAATAAACTTCTAGCTTGAGACGTAAGGCAAACGAGCCGACAACGTTCTCTTCCAGTTCTCTGACTTCTCTTTTTACTTACAGTACCTTCTCTCCGCACATATTAATCCCCAATTTACGTTTTTCCTCCATTTCAGGTGCGGGCTATGGAACAGCGGCTGAGTGAATGGCCCAAACCACCACAGTCAGCCACCAACTCGCCGATCCATCAAAGCCAACAACAGCAACAATCAACATTAACCGCACAGCAATCAGCTAGTCTTCCCACCCAAGAGGCTGAAAAAACCATCACCTCATTGGAGATACAAGTTGAGGAGCAACGTCAATTGCGTCTACACGACGCACGACAAGTCGAAGCAAAAGCGGCCAAAATCAAAGAATGGGTCACCAATAAACTACGTGAACTCGAGGAGCAAAATCAATTGTTACGCGAACAGAATGTTAAATGTAATCAACAATTGGAGCTATTAAAAAATCATATCGCCAATCAATCGAACCGACACAGCATTGTCGGACCACATCCAGTGCGCAATAGTCTGAGTTTGGATGTGCAAGAATTTGCCGATTCGGCAGAGGGACGAAGACGCAGCGAAAGTTTAGATCCGCAAGAGATCATCAATCGCCCATTAACCGCTTCATATCCGCATCATCAGCATCGACGCAATCTCAGTATGGAACCGCAAGAGCTCGAACGTAATTTAGTTGCGGCTGTGGATGGTTTAACGCTCACACCGCTGGCCAGCATCTCGAAAGCGTCCACAACGCGGCCGGATAGCTCGGATACCGATACAGCGCACGATTATGCTGAGATCTATACACCGTCGTGTGAGAAGCTGCCCGCCTGGATGAAAAACAATCCAGCGTTGATGGCGAGCGGTGGCAATTCGAGCACCACAACCACTACCAGTGATCTGGGCGTACCACGTCCCCCCACGCCACCATTACATCGTTTTCCCAGCTGGGAGGCGAAGATTTATCAAGTAGCCAACGATGGGCTGATTGGCGTGAGTGAGGAGAACCTAGTGCAACATCAGCAGGATGTGCATCCAACGCAGACGCAGTCACAACCGCCACCTGACATACAGGAGTCCACAAGTGGCGCGGCGTCGGCAGGCAGCAATAGCGCCTGCAATACGCTAGCGAACGGCGGCGGTCACGGACGTGCGACACCTTCAAACAACGGCACATTGGGCAGCACGCGCGGTGAGAGTAGCGCTGGCGGTAATGGCGTACCGGGCACACCACAACTGCCCACACGTCAACAGCAGACTGCAAGCGGAGGTTTCTGTGATATATCGGTGCCCGTTTATGCTACCGTCAAAGGGGTGAGTGTTAACGCCCTGCCATTTCGTTAACAAGATAAAATTAATTCGTTTGTCTTTCAGCGCGCTTCCCAAATACGTTCCATGCCCTTCACGGGCGACTCCAGTGATGACTCGAGCGATGGCGAAGATCACGCCGTTATGCTTACGC
The DNA here is from genome assembly GCA_037783105.1 of Bactrocera zonata. Taxonomy (NCBI): domain Eukaryota; kingdom Metazoa; phylum Arthropoda; class Insecta; order Diptera; family Tephritidae; genus Bactrocera; species Bactrocera zonata. Next base: position 209,346 of record JBAWJQ010005455.1, on the reverse strand, counting down.
ACAATTCACACAACTCATCGAGCACTGACAACACTGAAACATCCACGTCGGGTAGCGCTTCGAGTCCTTCGAAGAGTCTAAAGACATCGTCGAGTTTGAGCCCGGCTAAGCGCAGCGGTTCAGAGAGCCCAAAGAATACGAAAGCTCGTGGTATGTATGAAAGCATGAAATTCGAAATGGTTTTGGGAAAACAACGTAGTTGATTGTGCTTGCAGACCTACTAGTCGAAACACCTAACCAACAACAACTAAACACCTATACTCCAATACTAACTAACTAAAAATACCTCTATGTATTACTGTACCTGTATGCATTATTTTCGTTCTTTATGTTTTGTTTTTGGTGAAGTATAACCAGTAAGCTTATAATTCCCGATTCTAAAGTCAATTAGTGGCTCGTAACTTTCCTTATGGTAGCACCACCTTTAGTTCTCATTTATCTATTTACTTTTTCGTACCACTTAGTAGCCGAAACCCTTGTAGTAGCACTAAAATTCTTGGTTGGGAAGCCCAGCTTTCTCACGATCTTCCGAGTTTGGCTGTCAGAGGTTCCTTTTATGGACACAACCGAATAATTACAATCAACAGTTACCGTCTTCCTTTTTTAAATGAGATGTTTTTAGGTTTTTAGCTTCCGATTGCCTCTGCACTTCATCCTTAATACTTTGCAACTCTTTTGTTATATAAAACTGTGTGAGAACTTTTTCTACTCCACTGAAGCCAAGAGCTTTTACGGTAGCTTCAGTGCTCGGACCAGGGCCTTCCGCTCTACAGCACCCAGGAACGATTGTATTAAATTGTTGGCGAAAGAATCTGCAATAAATTGTTCCAGAGCACCGAGCAGAACTCCAACCCGGGAGGAATTGTCCCCGATCTCCCCACACCTCTCTCGTACACTTCCTCGGTTCAAATAATTCTACTAATAAAGTTGTCAATATTCGGAACAGTCTCAGACAAAAACAGAATAGCTTTCCTATAACAGTCTTCAAAAAGAGCCTCTAAGTTTGCAGCCAAGAATAAAGTTCTTTTAAGAGCACTAATTTTACGAATTTAGCGCATCGCTAGGGTGATATTGTGCGAATAATCTAATTTTAATACTGTTTCACCATTGTGTCCTTAGTATATACATATATGAACTCTAAGATCAACCCTAATCCTAAACCTAATCCAACCGGATTAGATTGTTGACATAAGAGCTCTTGGCTCGATTAAATACAGACATTCGGGTATCGTAGAACCGACTGTTGTAGTTATCGGTCGTTCCTAATCTGAGACAGCTCTCCAAAGCTTTTCCTAGTAGCTAAGCGCTCCGAATCCCGTTAGTCCCGTAGTAGTGTTTCGTAGTCTAGAAACCTTTTGTCTAACCCTTCCTCAAATTTCCCACCATAAATAGTTTTCTTACAAAGATACACATTTTTTGCAAATAAAATAAAGTTTCTAATAATTTACTTTCTATATGCACCCATTAAATGTCCTGGTCTCATTAACCCTTCTAAAACCAACAAAAAAATAATTAAATCAAAATTCAAATTATTTGGCACTCATTTCCATTAACTTTGTATCAAATAAAAAAAATTCTCTTTCGAAGCTCACCAAATGCACATATCCACCACACATTACACCAACACAAATATCAAACACAATAATCATTACAACACAATGCACACATACAACAATACACAACATTTGGGTCCTTACACCAATACAAATACATTACCATTACCAAATCACAACAACAATGCCAACAATCACGCGACTACCAACAATCATCTACGTCTCCCCCACATGCGTGGAACAGTAATTTCAGATATTTCCTTTGAATCAGGCCTGTCGGATGATTACGCTTTGCCGCCGGATGCGGTATCAGAGTCCACATGCATGGACGCCTCCATGCCGTCGCTGCTAATGCGACAATCGTATGTGGATTCGCCAAGCAAGAAGATCGAATCGCTCGAAAAGGTGAGTACTTATGTGCAACCGCTACAAAAACACTGAATTTGACTTGCAGCTCATATCCGCTCTAACTCAAACTCACGCCTACGCTCTAACTGTAATGTTTTTCTTCACTTTCGCTTAGATGGGTCATCTCGCCAAACTCGGTGGCAAACTAAAGACATGGCGTAAACGTTGGTTTGTGCTTAAAAATGGCACACTTACCTATTGGAAGAGCCAACACGATGTGAATCGTAAGCCGCAAGGTCAGATCATGTTGGATGAGGCGTGTCGCATTAATCGCGCCGAAGGTGCTTCCACTTTTGAGATTGATACTGGCAAGAAGGTCTACTATCTCACCGCCGATTCGAATGCAACTATGGATGATTGGATACGCGTGCTGCAGAATGTGCAGCGTCGCAATGCGACCAAGCTGCTGTTGAGTCGTGACGATCAGAAGCCCACCATACAGGGTTGGGTCACAAAAGTGAAGAATGGACATGCGAAGAAATGTTGGTGTGTGCTTTTGGGTAAAATGTTCCTCTACTTTAAGGCGCCCGGCGAGACGGTAAGCTAATTTTGCAAATCCCGTTAAACCTTAGTATTTAAAACACAATTTAACATTGAATTTCCACTAGAATCCGCTTGGTCAGATAAATATGCGCGATGCACGCGTCGAGGAAGTCGAACATGTTTCCGACTCTGATTCGGAGGAGCGTGAAGAGCCAACACAGAGTCAGGCACGTCTTACCGTCGCCATTTATCCAGCACATCAAGGTCCCACATACCTTATACTACCCGGCAAGCAGGAACGTGATAATTGGCTATACCATTTAACTGTAGTGTCGGGTGGTGGTCCAAATGCGGGCACACAATACGAGCAACTCGTACAAAAACTTATGGAGACTGACGGAGATCCCAGTGAGTATTCCTTTATTATTCTTAAAGTGGTTTTTATATAAAGGGATCGGTTAGTTCAGTAGTGATAGTACGGACTGGCAGTAGCGAACAAGTAAAATGTGACTGACTTTGGGAAATGATTTATTTCAGCATAGTCGTTGTTGTTATCTCAATTAGAAGACCAGTATTGGCGTTACTGAATATTGACCAAATGATAGCGACAGATTTCTTTACCTTTCTATGGACAACCATAAATAGACGTGTGTGCGACGAATAATAGACTCGAAAATGTTTTTCCTTTATATGAGTCCATTAGAACCCCAGAGTCTTAAAGTTTCTGGTTAGTTTGGAGTACTATCCCAAGTAATAGATAGTCAGAGAGCTCTGTACGGTTCTTGGTATATAACGGCTCGCACTTTTACCAGAAGTAAACTCCTGTTCGACTAACTGCTAAAGCTAAACTTGAGATTAAATGTTATTTAGCTTAAGCTTTCCCCTAAAATACACGAATTCGTCGACCGAAAGTAAAAACCATTATAAAAAGCTCTTACGGGTTTTGGTTTATTGTTCCATAACCTCACTTTTTGTCTTCCAGATTGTGTTCTATGGCGCCATCCAATTTTATTGCATACCAAAGACGCCATCACATCACCGCTTACCTCGCTACACTCGGAAGCCATGCAGCCCGAAGCTATTAAATTGTTTAAGGTAAGTTTTGCGTCTATTTTAAATCAGCTAAGCAAGAATATAAGACTTCAATTCTCAATAAAAATAAAAATAAAAAAACTACATTTTTTTCAATACTTAATATTTTCATTCTTTCTACTTCGCAGAGCATTCAACTCTTCATGTCAGTGGCTGTTAATCAACCCGGCATCGATTATCACGTCGTCTTGGCACAAAATGCCCTACAACACTGCCTGGATATGCCCGAACTGCAAACGGAAATGATCGGCATATTGGTGAAGCAGACATCACGGCACACGGGCCAGAAGCTTAGTGTCGGCGTCCAGGTAAACAAGAAACTGGGCAAGCAAACGCGCGTAAGTTTTTTAAGTTGCAAAAGCTTTTCATGTTTAGTTCCCTTGTTGTTTTTACTTTAGTTGATTTAGTTAGTTCCTTTAGTTTTCATTTATGTCTTGATTCGTCAGTAGTTCCACTTAGAGCATTAGTGTCGATATTACTAATCCAAATTGAACTAAAACCAAGCACCAAATTAGTTAACTAGATCGGTAGTTATTTAATTTATTATTTTATTGTACTTTTATTTTTTTAAATTTTAACTTTGATAGCTGAATTTACTTCCGAAATCGCGTTCTTTGAAGTTTTAAAGCTTTCTCGGCTTCAGATTTTCAAAATAGTTAAATTTTCAGTTTTCACTTAAATTATTATCAACCGACTTTTAACGGCAACATTTTTTTGCTACTTGCTGAAAAGCATATGTACATTGTGCTTCAAAATTCCGCAAATCACATATGTAGGTCTATCAGTTTCTGTGTTCAGTAGTCGAGCTCCGAAACCCCGGACACCGTCTTTATAACGGTTCCTTAAGGTTCAAAATCAATTCACCTGACTATAAGACCAGTAATTTCCATCCATATTTTAGTTCGTCCACTGACTTAAAAAAAACATTCGAGATCCTCATCTTGAGTTTCTTCGAGACCATTAGTCATAAACAATTTGTATAGTTGGCACTCGAGCTTATAAACTATGGTAACAGCTTTACTAGTATCCAGATATTTGTTGAGAATGCCTCTCAGCTGACAGTACTTGAGATCCATAAATCCGTATTCATTCTAGTTCAGTGGTCGGCATGAGAAGATCTGTCACTGTGTTGGTGAGCACGGAAAAAAGTAGCCCAGTGAGAAATTGGAATCAAAATTATTAATTAATTAATAGCATAATGAAAATTAACAAAATGTCTTTTAAGAATATATTCCCTATTATCTTTAAAATACTTTGAACATAAAAGGCATTGCATGGCACCAAAGGCATTTCGAATCATAAAATATTTCTCGCAGGGCATATTTGGTTTTGCGCTATAGTCTTCCGCGATGTTAATTCGTTGCTGGCTCGACAACGACTGAACGATAGAGCGTAAGCGTACGTGTGAAGTTAGTTTGCACAATTGTGCTAAGAAATGCCGACCACTGTTCTAGTTTTATAAATTCGTCTGGCTTCGTAGACCGTCCGTATTTGATTCACTCATTACGTTTATATATATATACATAAAAACATTCCAGTTCCCAGTTTATAATTGTCTTCTAACGTTTAGAAACCCTTTGGATAAAGAACTATCTTCGGAGACCGTCCGTATTTTGGTTCATCTCCTGACGTTCAAAAACACTCGAGATCACAGTTTACAAGAGTCTTTTAACTTTTAGAAATCCCTTCAATAAAAAAAAAACTTTCTTTGGAGACCGTCTGTATTTTGGTTCATCCCCTGACGTTTTAAAATATTCGAGCTCCCAGGTTTTAAGAGTTTTGAATCAGTAGAATGCCTTTTCACTTACAAAATCATCAATTTGCAGTTTCCCACTTTCAAATCTGAAACTTTTCTTGAATTTCTGCGAGAACTATAGTCAAAAGCATCTCTGCGGTTGGTACTGGCATGTAGTTAATCTCAAATAGTGGCTTTCTTAAGCAATACTTATCTTAAAAAGGGATATATCTCAAGCCTCCTGTTTCTGAATAATCCACTTTAGTTCCAATTTGGGGCATCATCTGAACTTAAGGGAACTGAAGAAACCAATTCTCTAAGAATAGTGGGATAAATTTGATTTATAAGTTCACAAATTTACAGACTTTTTAAAGGTTATCTTACAATATCAGCTCTCGAACCTTTCCTCCATCTAAATGAGTCACACTTCAGATAATATCCGATAGATTGAGCCGCCCCTTAGCTCAATGGATCCACAAGCTCTTCTAATTTATGTGGAAACTCTCACCATCTTGCAAGGTCGCCTTAAAATAGCTCAAGCACCGGCACTCTTGTTCATGGATTTCCTCTCGTCTTCTCCTCACATCTTCTATACTGAAATAGCTTAAGCGCGAACTCTTGTAATGTAATCCTAAACTAAAATAGCAGAAATGTCTACAAAAAAGTAATCCTCATCAGAGATTTACTATATTCTGATTTGTCATTCTTCAATATTAAATGTTTAATTATTTTTATTTCAATAATTTATTTTATTTTTATAATTTGCATTTTGCTACTTAAACATTTTTTTATTTTACACTGTAAAAAATGAATAGATCTCGTCACTTGTAAATTATTTTCAATGCGCTTTTAAAGAGCTTGCGATCGCCTGCGTAAAAAATGAAATGTAATATAATTTGTGAGTGTTTTTGACGTGTGTTGTAACAGTACAAGTACACATAACGGTACACAAAAAACATCATTTACATTAAAAACATACCATGAGCAACACAAACAAATTAATGAGCTAGGGGCAGTATATTCAGATGATGTTTTGAATTTTTTTTTTTTTTTTCAAATTAATTTTTGACGAAAAAAATGTATTAAGATTTCTGTTGGTTTTTTTTTTGAAAGTTTTGAAATAAATTTTTGAGGAAAGAGAGATTTCTAGAGGCTATAGACATGGGTAGAAATCACAGAAGGTACTCAAAATCATATGAAAGGTATAAAAGAATTTGAAGATGTTATATATGAAATAAAAAAATGTTCAAAAAAAAATTTAAAAATCTCTTTTAACGAAAAAAATTAAGAAAAAAAATAAATTTTTAATTTAAATTTAAATTTTTAATTTTTCTAATTTAAATTAATTTAATTTTTTTTAATTTAATTTAGTTTTTAATTTTTGAGAAATGAATTTCTAAATGAAAAAAATTTAAAACTCAAACTAAAAATTTAATAACGAAAAAAATTAAGAAAACAATTAAATTTTTAATTTTTTTAATTTAATTTTTTTAATTTAAATTTAAAACACAAATTTAGTTTTTAATTTTTGAGTAGTGAATTTCTAAATGAAAAAAATTTAAAACTCGAAATTAATAAAAAAAAATAATACGAAAATTAAAAAAAAAAATAAAAACCTCGGAAAATTTTATACCACATATTTTTTTTTTTTTTTTTTGAAAATTTTAAGAAAAAATATTGGTTCTGAAACAAGAAAAATTGCTTTAGGTTTAGAAAATTTTAGTTTAAATTTTGTTCTGAAAGACAATCGCTTTACATTTGTTTATTTTTGGGAAATTATACATCTTTAAAAAAAGTATAAGTCCAGACCAGTTTTTATAAAAAAAAATATATTGAATTTAATTCAGTTAAAAATTTCGAGATATTTAAAAGAAATAAATAATAAGGCAATATATAAATGTTAAATGAATACAAAACGTAATATTTTTAATAATAATATTTTTTTTAAATAAATTTTATTAAGACTCACTATTTTATTTTTTTGTCTCTTAATAAAACCTTTCGAACTTTTTTCTTATTAAAAATAATAAAATCAAAAGAAATATTTTTTTAAATATTATTTAAAAAATATATTTGAAAACTATTTTTAAATAATATTTTAGGAAATTATAAAAATTAAAAAAATTTAAATAATATTTTAGGAAATTATAAAAATTAAAAAAAAATATTAATTATTAAAAAATATATCAAATGTTTTAATTTCTTGTTAGATTTTTATTTTATTATTTTAAGTTTTTTCTTTTTGCAATTTTTTATTAAACAAAAATAATTTTTTGTTAAGATTATTGCATGCCCAGTAGAAACTCATACAAATTTTAAAATATCTAGCACCTATCTTTAGCATTATACGAATAGTAGCGTGTGCTTGTCAATATTAAACATACATACATACATATATGAACATAGAGAACTCGATAAAGCTTTATTCATAAAACAAAAATTAAAAAAAAATCAATTTATTTCAAATTTTTGAATTTTAACAAATAGAAAATTAAAAAAAAAATCAATTTATATAAAAAAATTTTGAATTTTTTGATAAATTTTCAATTTTTGCAATATTTTGAAATTTTTGACAAATTTTGTAATTTTTAAAAATTTTGACAAATTTTGAATTTTTTGAAAAATTTTGAAATCAATGATTTTTTTTTTTTTATATTAATAGAATTTTTATGAATGAAGCTATATACTTTATACTAACATATTTAAAAATTTCCCCTCATAACTGTCTCTTAAATAAGAACTAGCCACTGTAATAGCAGACATTTTTCTATAATGTAAATTAAAAAGAAATTTTAGAAAATTTTTATGAAAACTTTTTATTATTTAAAAATGTTTTTCACTCCACTAAGTCACAGATCTTATATAAATACTTATATATACATGGGTGGGTTGAATTGTACTTCATGCAATGAGAAAATTTACATCCACTAGGATGTGTTAAAAAGTAACAGCTGCGCACAGAAAATTTTGATTTTTTCCGTAGTCGATTACAGTTTAACCTACCCGCGTACTTATAACTTTTAACTATTCATATATGGCATATAGCTATTTTATATACATAATTCACCGATTTCTTATTTAAAGGAATATTTTTTTATTTTTTGTAAGAATAATAGCGTCTCAGCCAACAAATGCATTAGAACTGCAAAAAAAAATTCATAAATGTCTAAATAGCTACATATATACATATTACATGTACTTGCTGTAAATTTTTATTACATTTTCGTCTACCACACACATCGTACACTTAGAAAATTACAATAAAAATACTGCATACCTTATATATGTATGTAGCTCAATAGCTGTTTAAAACACTCAACCTATACTTTTCACTAAATTTTTTTTTCAAAATTTTTATGTGGGAATTTTATTAATATTCATTCCAATATTTTTTTCTTTTTAACATTAGTTTATATATTTTCTACTCAATCCGGCTTAGGCAATACCCTCAAATTTTTTCACTCCAATTTTTATTTTACTCAATTTACACCAATACACTTAACACTTCTTCATATTTTGAGTAAGATCACTAACTTCAAGTGCAAATTTTGGCGAAACTCACACGTTTATATTTATATTACTCAACATAACATTAAAGTACTCAACTCAACTTTACACTCACTTAAAATTTATTTTTTTCTGAATATTTTCTATTTGTACCCAAACTTACTCAGTGTTTGTGCTCTCTTGAGTGTTATTAATCGTTCAATGTGCTCTCAACTATTACTCTCTCATAGCGGTTTCATTTATGCCATAACATTTAAAGTATAATACTATTCTCTCAGTGTAAATTATTCTTTCAACAATACTTAAATGCTTTCTGTAAACTGTTTATTTCATCGAATAATTTGTGTTTTTTAAAAATGTTTTCTTATAGTTTACCAATTCTTGTTTTCTGTTTTCATTTCTAGGACCATTTATTAAAAATAACAGTAAATTGTATTTTTTTCGAAAAAATATGGGATTTCAAATTTTTTATTTAAAATTATTTAATATAAAATTTTTAAATATTTATTTTTAAAGTTTTTCTAAATAATATTTTTAACGTTTATTGCAATTTCAAGTTTAGAAAAAATGTGATTTTAAAATAGGAATTTTCATGATTTAAAGATTTTTTTCAAATTTTCGATTTTAAATTTTTTTTCTGTAAATTTTATTTTGTTTATTTCCAATTTTAAGACAATATATCAAAAACAGCAGCGAATTTTTTCTAAGAAAATTGAGATTTCAGATTTTTTGTTTATTTAAAAACAATTTAATATTCAAAATTTTTTTCTAAGTTTTACTAATTAAAATTTTTTTCTTCAGTGAAATTTTCAATTTGTGAAAAAATTTATGATTTTAAATTATGACTTTTTATTATTTAAAAAAAGTAGTTAACGTTTTACGAGTTAGGCAATTTTTATTCAAAAACTTAAATTTTTTCCCAAATTTTATTAGAAAATTTCAAAACCTGAAACTTTAAAAATTTTTCGAATATTTTTTTTTTAATTTATTGCAATGCCACAAAAATACAAATTCGAAGCTTTTCTAAATTTGATTTTGTTTTGACAATTTTAAATTTGAAACTTTATTTTCCCCCAAAAAAACAAAATTTCAATTTTTTTTTAAAAACAAAAATTTTTTTTTTTTAATTTTAATTTTTTTAAAAAATTTAAATTTTTTTCAAAAACAAAATTTTCATTTGAAAATATTGTTTAAAAAAATTAAAGCACTGTTTTGAATATTAATAGTTTTCGAAAATATTATTAATATAATATTATTATTACATTATATTATATAATATTATTGTTATATTATATAATATTATTGTTATATTATATATGTAATATTATTTGTTTTGCAGTTTTCATACAAATTGAACAAGAAGAATTAAAAAATTTTACTTTGAAAGAAATCTTATTTGTCTTATTATTGGAAACATTTTTATTAAAAAATTTCAAAACCAAAAATTTTATAATTTTCATTTTCAATTTTTTTGTAAGTTTAATTCAGATTTTAATAGATATTTTCCAACAAAAAACATTGTTTTTATGAATTTTTTTTTTAATTTATTAAATAATTTCAAAAACAAAACTTTTTCAATTTTCATTTTCAAATTCTTTTCTAATTTTAATTCAAGTTCTTAAGAAATTCTCAAACAAAAAAGAATTATTGTTTTTATGTATTAAATTGCATTTTTCTTTGTGAAATCTCCTACAAACTGTTATCTCACAATTAGCTACAGGGTTTTGAAAATGTAAAGGAATATTTTAAATAAAAAATTGGTATTATTTGAAATTTACGAAAAAGTTATCAAAAAAACTATTAAAAAAAGGATAAATTTATATGTATAAAATAAATAATTTTTTCTAACATTTCAGAAAATATTTATTTTAATAAAATAATAAAATATTTATTTTATAAAAATATATAAAAATATTTTATTAAAATAAAGATTTATTTTAATATTTTTAATAAAAAAAATACTTATTTTACTACTTTCTGAAATGATAAAAAAAAATTATTTATTTTATACGTATAAATTTATCTTTTTTTTTTAATAGTTTTTTTTGATAATTTTTTCGAAAATTTCATTTTTTTAATTTTTTTCTAAAATTTGTATTTTTTTTTTTGGAACCAAAAATATAAAACGAATAAAAAGCACATAGATTTCGATGTTCGAACAACAATGAAATTAAAAATGGAATTTAATTTTCTATTTCAATTAAATTTTTTTGGCAATAATTTTCGAAATTTACAAAAAAAAATAGTATAGAGGAGTTAATTTAAAAGGCCAATAGAAGACACTTCATTAACTTATTCTAAATATTAGTAATTTTAAGTTTTAGTAAAATATTTTATTTTCTAAATTTTTTTTTTTTCAAAAATAATAAATTTTGAAAATTACTGCAAACATTTGTATATAATTTTTTTAATCGAAATTTGAGTGAAAATTTAAAATTCATAGTAGATTTAGTAAACAGAAGAAGTTTTGTAAATTTTTCGCTTATTTTAGAATAAGCATGTTCAATAAAGGATTTTACAACAAAAAACTACCCACAACCCTCACATTAGCACAACACTTACTTCCAGTTATACACACATACATATTTACATGCGTAATTATATGTTTAGAAAATATCTACGAAATTTTAATCAAAATTTGTAACGCACCAACCAAACTCAATACCTTTTTCTCTCGCTCTCTCCGCTCTTTTGTTTTCTTCTTTTGTTGTTTCTTTGGTAAACGTATGTGCGCTAACATATGCCTCAATCCAAAACTCCAAAACCAAATTTGGTGACGCGTCCCAACCCAAAAACGGCTCACAAACTAACTAAAACCCGCACTCGCCACTCGTCACTCGCTCGTTTATGTGTAACGAATGTGTGCAACCATAAACCAAACCAAAAACAAAAACCAAAAAAAAACGGTATTCGAATTTGTAAATCGAAATTTACAGCAACTACTACTGTGCGCCACGCAGAGCCTCTTTACTTGTGATACACAGCAAGGTGGCGCCGCACAGGCCAACGGCAGTTCACCAACATCCATACAGGTATGGGGGGAAATTAATTTACTACTAACAAACTACATTAACTAAATAAACGAATTTTTGATTATGCATAAATTTCCTCTTTTTTAAAAACGCATGCGATTTCCAAACAGTAATTTCTGAGCGCTCACCATTACCGCTCAATTTGCACTCACAAAAATGCTTAAATTATATGAACTAATGGATTTTCTCTCTTTTCTTCTGAAAACACAGGCACCCGCTCCACCACCCATCATCGATTGCAAATCAAATCCACCCGCCTACTCGTTCGTTCAAGGTTGGCAGTTGCTCTCACTCGCCGTCTCGCTGTTTGTACCCAAATCGAGCCGTCTTCTATGGTATCTGAAGCTGCATCTTTCGCGTAATGCAGACACGAAAACTGAGACGGGTAAATATGCCGCGTATTGTGAGCGCGCATTGGAGCGTACATTGAAGAATGGCGGCCGCGAGACGAAGCCCTCACGCATGGAAGTGCTGTCTATATTGCTGAAGAATCCATATCATCACTCACTACCACACGCCATACCGGTGCACATGATGAACTCTACTTATCAGGTAAGTGAAATTTGTGCTGGGCGTCTAAACTTTTAGCAACGCTGTCATGCTCCTTTGTAAGCTACTTTCTTAAAATCTGCGTGCAAAACTTAACGTATTCAAACATAAATCCAAACTTTTTAGAAAGAAGAAAACTCTCTCCCCGTTTTACCTTCTCCATATCGTTATAAGACCAAAAAGCCTTGCGTAACTTCACATTTCCGTTAGATCGGATTTGATCTTCCATTCATCCTGCAAGTTTTTAATGATCTTCTCTTTCTTTCAAACCATTTTTTCAGGTCGTCTCTTTCGACGGCTCGACTACAATTGAAGAGTTCCAAACTACACTCGCGCAGGAGATTGGCACACGCGACGCCACCAATGGTTTCTGTCTCTTCAGCGACGATCCAATCGAAAAGGATCTCGAACACTATCTCGATCCGCTCGCTAAACTCTGCGACGTTATCTCAAAGTGGGAGACTGCTTTGCGCGAAAAAGGTTCCGGTAAATTCGAAAATACACGCGTCATACAGTTGACCTACAAGAATCGTCTCTACTGGCGGCACACAGTCAAATTCGAAACGGACAAGGAACGTCTGCTATTTTGCTACCAAACGAATGCACAGATAGTGCAGGGACGCTTTCCGTTGTCGCGCGATCTAGCGCTCGAGTTGGCTTCGCTGATGTCACAAATCGACATGGGCGACTACTCGCACGAGAAATCACGCGGCACGGGTAGCAATGTGGGTATCAAAGCGCTCGATAAATTCTATCCCTACCGTTATCGTGATGCGCTCAATGCCGAGCAGCTGAAGGAGGTGCAAGAGCTGCTCATCTCGAAGTGGATGCTGCTCAAGGGACGCTCAACGCTCGACTGTGTGCGCATCTACTTGACATGCTGCCGCAAGTGGCCCTACTTCGGCGCCAGTCTTTTCCAAGCCAAACCCCGGCACTCCGAACAAGCCATGGCCTGGTTGGCCGTTTCCGAGGATGCGCTCAATGTGCTCGAGCTTAGCTCGATGACGCCAATGGCACGTTATCCCTACACCTCGGTGATGACTTTTGGCGGCTGCCAGGATGACTTCATGCTGGTCGTCTCCAACGAGGATACGCTGGCCACATGTGGCACCCAAGAGCAAAAGCTGCTCTTCGCTATGAGCAAACCGAAGATACTCGAAATAACGCTTCTAATCGCCGACTATATGAATGCTCTTGGCCACACCGTGCCCGGTACGCCACAAATGAATACGCTCACCCGCAATGGCTCACATCGTTCGCTACGTTCACGTCCCGCCGGCGGTGGCACTGGTACCGGCACCGGCACGGGCACAGGACTCGGTGGTTGCGGCACCACTACAGCCGGCATGTCCACCAATGCGACCACAACGGCGCATAACACGCTCAACTCGCATGCCACGCATACGCTCAACTCAACACATTCGCATACGCTTAGCTCGTCGCACTACAGTGGCGGCGGTGGTGGTATCGGTGGTACACATGTCGGTAGTCATCAGGGTACCATGAGCTCATCACACGGACACGCGCATCACCATCAGCCGGATATATTGAAGAGTACGCCCGATCATCAGCGCATCAAGTAGAGCAAACGTAAGTGTAAATAGACTAGTGTAGACATTAGGTGGGTTATTTATTATTATTGCGCGCCAAAAAGTATGTTAAGTTTACGTTTAGGGATCAGTGACCCAAGAAGACTATTTTATATTCAGTTACACTATTTCTATCAAGCCGAAGTGACTCAGAGCCTATGTACATCCGCTCATTCGAGCTATCCAACTTTGTTCGGCCAGGTTTCGATGGTAAATAAAAAAAACGTATTTCGGCTAAACGAAGCACATTGTTGCCGTTAGGTAAAAAAAAAACAAATTTCTTCTACGAAGTAAAAATTTATTTTCATTTCGAAAGCACCAAAACTTTGCGAAGCTTTTATAAAAAGAGTGCGATAGGTAACGCTTACAAAATACAGCTTTTCCTGACTTTAAACATTTATTTTCAGCCAAAGTGCTCCAAAAGCTTTGTGAAGCTTTTATAAAGCTTTTGTAGAAATATCCACACGTTCATTCCTGGGCTCGGAAGTCTTCCAGTGCCAATGAAGTATTCAGTTTAACCCTAAAAGCTATAACGAAAAGTCCCAAAAGTTTTCAATCTTATCTAATTGTACATTATACTCGTAACTTTCTTCTTTTACTTTATGACGAAGCTATTAAAAATTATCATAGGTTATTTACGAAAGTAATGTCAAGAATCGAAAGTCGAACTGCTATGTTTCCTATTTATAAAACAATAACAAAAAAAAGTTTAAGAAAAATTAAAAACACAAATTTTAAAAGGCTTTATAACGGTAGTTTGGTGCTGCTAAAGCACTTGCAATTAAGACAGAAGCTTTTACATTTTTCAAGCTTGTAGCTCATTCAAAGTATTCATATGCGTATGTATGCCTTCACATATTAGAAAAAAGCGTCAACTTTAATAACTTATGAAAGCTCAGTAAAGCACAGTACTATTACGCTGGCTTTTACATTTCTTTAGAGCTTACAAAATAGTTGGCAATTGTCTTAAAACTAATTTTTCTCCTATTTTTTTTACTAAAGTTTTTCCATTCTTAACGTTCAAATAGTTTTCGAAAGCTTTTACGTAAAAAATTCTGCTATAAAAACTCATATAGCTTTAAAGCTTTATTGATATAAATTCTAAGCCTGCCTTAAATTGACCACAATTTGATTAAAATTGTATGAATTTAATATAAAAAGTGGATGGCAACTTTAAAAATGTTTCAAAGCTTCTGAGATTTGATTGAAGTTTTGTAAAGACGCAAATTTTACGTAAATGTAACCACTCGGCTATAATCGCGTAAGCGGTGTCAAGCCAGTAAAGAATAAGAAGAATCACTTCAATGTTTTTACGCAAGTTTTTTTGAAATGGCATAACTTTAGAGAGCGTTTTCAAAGCTTTCCAGCTTGTCACGTTGCTTAAAGCTTTAAAAAAATTTTTGGGTGTTACGTAAGGGTAATTTAAATGTTTTTACACAAAATTTTTTGTTAAAAAAAATAGTAGTTTTAGAAAGCTTTTCTAAAGCTTTCAAGCTTGCATCTTTGCTTAAAAGCTTTGACACAAATTTTTTCGTGTTACGTTAGTTTGATTTGAATGTTGTAAGCAATTTTTTTTTTTTAAAGCATAGTAGTTTTAAAAAGCTTTTTCAGAGCTTTCGGCTTGAAAAGCTTCAACAAAAAGCTTTGTCTCTTTTGGCATAAATTATTTGCTAATGACTGTATAATTTAATGTTCTAGCTTTAGTTAGCACCAAAGTACCGTTACCAAAGCATACGAAATGTGAAATCAAAACGAATGAGAATATAAATACAAGCAAAGACACATACAAATGTATATTTCATAGCTTAGTTGCACTCATTGTTATGCTGAAAGTCACAAATAGTATTTTTGCTTATTACTGGAAAGGGAAATTTTCACTACAGATTTATTATATTTATATATATTTGAACATATACACTAAATGTATTGTAAAATAAAACAAAATATTAATTATACTACATGCAAAACATAAAATATTGAATTGCTGAAAAGTTAAGGAAAAACAGCAATTAAATTTTAGAACAAATAGTACTAGCTTAAAATAAAATAAGTAATTATTATTATTATTATTATTATTATTATTGTACGAGTATATGTAACTGTTTGTATGACATTTTGTCCCGCTGCGTGACAAGGCGATATATTTAGCTAACTGGCTTACATAAGTACTCATATTATATATAAAATATATATACTATATATATACAAAATAAAATTAAAACACTAAATTTAGCATTGTAAACAATTTATAGTAAACAGAAATGCAAAGAAAAAATTTAAACAAATGAAAATTGTATGTGTCGGAGTAAGTTTTGAAAACATTTCCAAACTCGAATTTGTCATTACATACACAAAAAGAAAAACATTACGCAGAAAAAAGTCATATAAGCGTTAGAAATCGAGCGAATTTGGATATTTACATACATACAAGCATACAAATATTTGGCAAAAAAAAAAATTAAAATTAAAAAAATGAACGAAAAAGTCTCCTCAACACAATCTTTAACCCTTTAAGCTCACACGCGGTAATTTAAAATATATTGAGAATTTATTTTTCGACTATAAACAAATAAATTTAAATATGCATACTCAGCGGAAAACAAAATATTATATTTATTTAATATTTTTTTGTTAATGAAATTAAATTAATTTAAACTTTTTGTCAAAAAATGGTTGGTGATAAAAAAAAACTTATTAAAAAATGAAAAGACTTATAAACAAAATTTTATTTTTCAATTTTTGTCCAAGAAATATTACAAAAAATTGTGTTTAAAAAATTATTTGCAAGAAACATTATAAATTTTTTTTTTATTTATTTTAAGACTTTGTAAATTTTTTTCTTTTTTTGCAAATAATTTGCTTTTCAATTGTTAAAAATTTATTTTCAATATCTAATTAATTTAAAAATTAAGTTTTTAATATTTGTCAAAAACAAATTACAAAAAATTGTGTTTAAAAAAATTATTTGCAAAAAACATTGTGAACATTTTTTTAATTATTTAAGATTTTGTAAATTATTTTCTTTTTTGCAAATAATTTGTTTTTTAATTGTTAAAAATTTATTTTCAATATCTAATTAATTTAATCTTAAAAATTATTTTGTTAATATTTGTCAAAAAAATATTACAAAAAATTAAAAAAAAAATTATTTGCAAAAAACATTGTGAAAATTATTTTAATTATTTAAGAATTTGTAAATTCTTTTTTTTTGCAAATAATTTTATTTTTAATTTTTAAAAAAGTTATTTTGAAAACAAGTTTTATTATTTCTAAAAAAAAATACTAATATTACACTAATATACTTTATTGTGAACGAAATATTTATGTTAATTTATTTTGTTTTCTTCGAAAAACATGTTTTTAATTTTTTTTAATTTTTTATTTTCAAATTATTTGTTACAAAATTATGTCGAAAAAATATTGTACCAATATTGTACATTTATAAATGTATATTGTAAACAAAATTTTTAAATTTATTTCACAGTTTTAAAATTATTTTCTTACAAAGGTTTTTTGCAAATATATTTTTTTAATTGTTAAAAAAGTTATTTTCAAACAAAGTTGTACCAAAATGTACACTTACATATATTTCAACCAAAATATTTAAATTTGTATAAATTTTTTTTAAAAAACTGTCTTTATATATTTTTCTTTAAAAACTTTCTTTTATTGAAAAAATATTGCATTAATATATACACTTAAATGTAGATATTGCAAACCAAATTTTGAAATTTTTTTAATCATTTTTTTTTCAAATATTTTTTTTTAATGTTTGTTAAAAAATCATTTAAAAAAATATTATACCAATGTATACACTTATATATAAATGAACATTGTATAACGCCACTATATATGTATATATATAAAATATATATATATATATATATTACATTTGCTATATATGTATGTATGTAGTTATAAAAAAAACTATTAAGAAATATACGAACAACGCGTACTCCACTCGCAATTAATATTATGTATTTATTATAATTTTTGTATGTAAGTAGCAGGGCAATAAACCAAAATAAAACCAAAAAATAAATAAAAAATATATTACATAAAAATATAAACATTTTTATTATTATTAAACGGAGAACATTTGAAGGTAAGTAATTTTTTCGAAAATATTAGACAGGGCTGCAACAGTGTTAATAAAAACACATTGTAACATAATCTCATTTCCTTTAAAATAAAAAAAACTACAAATTAATTACTTCCGTTTGACTATTTCCCCGTTTGAAATGAATTACATACTCAGAAGTGCTGAATTTCAAACTTATTTGTATTTGATAGGCTGCGCAAAATCACAACCTTTCATATGACACCTCAATCATCCAAATCGGATGAGTAGTAATGAAGTTGTAAGCAATAAAAGCTGGAAACCCTACCCCCGACCCGCTTTTGGCAGTGAATTTCCAGTGGCTGTTTTGAGCTGCGCTTTTGCAAAAATGACGCTCCCTTTTTATTAACTACTATTTATACCAGTAATTTCATTATCCTCAGCATTTTTCTGCATAGAATAACGTTTTCATTTTTCTTTTTAAAATAACATATTAAAACATTGAAGTTCAGTAAACCAAAATGCTTTCAATATCTGCCCCAAGCCTTAAGCTTTCATTTGACACCTCAATCATTAAAATCGGTCCAGTATTAGCGAAGTTATAAGCGAAAAACCAGCTGCTTCCAACGAGCTCACACGCACGCACTCACACATGCATGCAAGCGAATTTGCCAGCATGCGATATTTGCCTGTTTCTGGCTACCAGCCACCAGGCCAACAGAACCGTGCAGTAGGTAGCGGCGGAATGGTTTTTCGCTTATAACTTTGTTGTTTATTGACCGATCTTGAAGAATGAGGTGTCAAACGAAAGCTTAACGCTTGGCGCACCTGCTGGGTTGGGTTTAATTAATGTACGTATAGAATTACTATATGATATTTGTGTTGCAAAAAAATTTTCCCCGGTTTTTTAAGAAAAAGTGCATAAATTGTACGAGAAAGTGTTTATAATGAATAAAGCAGACTACCTTAAATGTGTATGAAGCCATTCCAAAGAAAAAATTTTAAGAAAATTCAACCGAATTGAAGAAATTCAAAGAAGCGTGCTGTAGTTTGCAACGCAATGATTTTTCGTTTATAACTTTGTTAATACTGGTCCGATTTTAGAAAATGAGGTGTCATATGAAAGCTTAACGCTTGGCGCAGCTGATGGATTATCCTTCCTTGACAGGCAGCGAAGATTTCTTTGAGATATTTATTATTTTGCCGGTTTGTTAAGAAAAAGTGCATAAATTCTGCTAAAAAGTGTTTATAACCCAACCGGCGGGTGCGCCAAGTGTTAAGCTTTCATATGACACCTCATTTTCTAAAATCGGTCTATAAACAACGAAGTTATAAGCGAAAAACCATTCCGTTGCAACCTACTGCACGTTTCTTTAATTTTTTTGAATTCGGTTGAATTTTCTTAAAATTTTTTCTTTGGAATGGCTTCGTATACATTTAAGGTAGTCTGCTTTATTCATTATAACCACATTTTAGCAGAATTTATGCACTTTTTCTTAAAAAACCGACGAATTTTTTTTTGCAACGCAAATTTCATATAGTAATTCTATACGTATATTTATTAAACCCGACCCAGCAGATGCGCCAAGCGTTAAGCTTTCGTTTGACACCTCATTCTTTAAGATCGGTCCATAAACAACGAAGTTATAAGCGAAAAACCATTCCGCCGCTACCTACTGCACGGTTCTGTTAGCCTGGTGGCTGGTAGCCAGAAACAGGCAAATATCGCATGCTGGCAAATTCGCTTGCATGCATGTGTGAGTGCGTGCGTGTGAGCTCGTTGGAAGCAGCTGGTTTTTCGCTTATAACTTCGCTAATACTGGACCGATTTTAATGATTGAGGTGTCAAATGAAAGCTTAAGGCTTGGGGCAGATATTGAAAGCATTTTGGTTTACTGAACTTCAATGTTTTAATATGTTATTTTAAAAAGAAAAATGAAAACGTTATTCTATGCAGAAAAATGCTGAGGATAATGAAATTACTGGTATAAATAGTAGTTAATAAAAAGGGAGCGTCATTTTTGCAAAAGCGCAGCTCAAAACAGCCACTGGAAATTCACTGCCAAAAGCGGGTCGGGGGTAGGGTTTCCAGCGTTTATTGCTTATAACTTCATTACTACTCATCCGATTTGGATGATTGAGGTGTCAAATGAAAGCTTAAAGCTTGGTGCATTTAATGGAGCATAATTTATTATTAGTTTATGTGATGATCGATGTGATATTTATGAAAGAAAAAGGGAAGAGTATTTCTGCAACAAAAATGCAATAAATGTAGTTAAATGCAGCACGGAATATGTGAGCCGATGAACATAATTCCTGGAAGAGATCTGCAGAGTGAATAGGTGTTATAAAAATCTTGCGTTAATAGTGTAATTATGCAAGTTTTTAAAGCATGCTGTTTTTAAGTATTTTTGAGTTTTTGTTCTAAAAAATATGTCGAATGTCATACTTACGTATAAAATATATTTATTAGCACCTTCTGGTTATTAAAAAATTAATTGTTTTGATTAAAAGAACTGGTTTATATTTTTACTCTTTTTTATTTGATATACTTTTCATGAAAAAAACTTTAAATAATAATATTAAAACAACTTATATAAGCATATGTGTAAATATTTTTTGTTTACTTTATTTAATTAATTCAGGCTAATACATTTTATTTTATTTTATATTTTTTTTTTTATGCAACTTGAATTTTTTGAAAAACTTGAAAACAAAAAATAAAAATATTAAAATTGCCCAAAGTGTTTGTTTTCAATTAATTTTATTTTTAATTAATCTTTTAATAGATCTATGTATGCATACATATGCATATATTTATAGTTTTTACTAATTAATTTTTTGTTAAATTCTTATTAAATGCAATTTTCATATTAGTTTTTATAAATACTATGTTATATATATCATAGTATAGTGTAGTACCATAATATATATATATATATATATTAAGCTTAAATGTAACACTTTAGAATTTTATTATTTTTTAACAATTTTATATCGAAATTTTTAAATTGGCAAAAATAAAAAAATTATAAATTACGTATAATAATTTTTATACAAAAAACTTTAAAAATTTTATCAATTAATGTTTCAAATGTAAAAAAAAACATTAAAAATGTAAAATTTATTTTCTTATTTTTTAATTTAATTTCGTAGTAAAATAAAAATTTAATATTTTAATTTCTCAATTTATAAAATTTGCACAAATACTTTACAAAAATGAAAATAATACAATTTAGCAGTAAATTTATTTTTATAAAAAAAAAAATTAATTTAAGTTCAGTAAAAAAATATATATTTTTTTAAATAAATGTTTGCAAAAAATATACAAGCACATTTGTTTTCATTAAATAAATAGTTATTATTATAAATCAATTTTAAGTTCAAATAAAACAAAAAAAAATTATTAATTTTTATAAAATATATGTATGTATATAAATTTTAATAATATAAATATAATAGTTGACGATTTTTTAACTTCATTGAGTCGATCACATCCTTTCCAATGTGGCTTATTGCAGGGACCAAAGCAGCTGGTTCTTAGCCGTGAGGTATTATTCTATAATTTTCGCCAAATCAAAAGCTGAAGAGTATTTTCAAATTTGCGGTTCCTTAAAAAAATACTTCAATAAATACATACATATTTATATTTAAAAATTAATAAAAATTAAAAATAAAAAAAAATTACGAAAATTAAAAGAATTAATGAATATTAAAAACAAAAAATTAAAAAAATCTAAATGAAAATTCAAAAAATTAGCAAATAAAAATTGAAAATAAAAAATTCAAAAATTTATAATTAATTAATAAATTAATAAATATAACTATAAACAAGTAAAATAAATTATAAAACTTTAAATAGAAAAACTTAAATACTTAATTAAGTAATTAAAAAATGAAAAAAATAATAAAAATTAAAAAACAACAAATTAAAATAATTAATTAAAAAAAATAATAAAATTAAACTGAATTAAAAAAATTTAACAAAATAAAAATTTAAATAAATAAAATAAAAAAATTGAAAACCAAAATCTAAGTAAAAAGTAAAACAAATTAAATTAAAAACTAAAAATATTAAATTAAAAAAAAATTGTGTAAAAATAAAATTCAAATACAAAAAAATTAGAACAATATGTATAAATACAACTCCAAAAAATAGCAAATATTAAGAAAAATTAAAAAAAAAATAAAACCGAATTAAAAAATTTAACAAAATAAAAATTAAAAATAAATAAAATAAAAAACTAATTGAAAACCAAAATCTAGGAAAATTAAAATAAATCAAATTAAAAATTTAAATTAAAAAATGTATAAATGTGATTAAACAAAAAAAAAAATCCAGAAAAATTAAAAAAAAAATTAAATAAACAAATAAAAAAATTTAAATGGAAAGAAATTAATAAAATGTATAATTTGCCATATAAATAATAGAAAAAATAAATATGTACATCATTCACAAACCGAAAAAATAAAAGTATTAAATTAAAAAAAATTAATAGAAAATATTTCAGGTACATAAAAAGAAGAAACAAAACGTATAAATATAATTCCAAACAAATAATTAAAAACCAAAAAAAAAAATTAAACATAATTGAAAAACTAACAAAAATTATGAAATTAAAATAATTAGTTAAAAATAAAAAAGTAAAGCAAATTACAAAAAAAAAATAAATAAGTAAAAATCATTGAGGTAGCATTTTTTTAAATTATTAAAAGAAAAAAAGAAAATTTAATGATTTTTACGTTTTTTAATTATATTTTTTTGTAATTATTATTTTTGTTTATTTATATATAATTTTTTTATTTAATACATAGTATTTTAGTTTAATAACTTTTTTTATTTAATTATTTTTTTTTTAATTCTATTTACTTTTGCATTTTTAATTAATTATTTTAATCTTTTTATTTTTATATGATTAAAAAATATATTAAAGAAACTTATTGCATAATAAAAAACATAAAAGAACATTACAAAATACCATAAAACAAAAATACAAATTTCAAATAGACAAAAATTAAAAGTATTTAATAATACAAAACAAGGAAAAAGGAAATGATTATATAAAATTAAACAAAAAAGGTAAGAAAATTGAAACAAAAAAAATTAATTACAGCTAAAAAAAATACGAAAATTAAAAAAAGTAAGACAAATTAAAACAAAAAATAATAATTAAAATTTAAAAAAATTACGAAAATTAAAAACTAAGTACAAAATAATAAATATTTACATTTTATTTACAATTTAGGAGTATTTAACAATAACAAAACAAGAAAAAAGGAAATAATTGAATAAAATTTAAAAAATTAAATTAAACAAAAAATTTAGAAAATTAAAACAAAAAAAAATATTTGAAATTAAAAAAAATACGAAAATTCAAAAAAGGAAGAAAATTAGAACAAAAAAATTAATTAAAATTAAAAAAGTAAGAAAATTAAAACAAAAAACCTCATTAAAATTTAAAAAATTACGAAAATTAAAAAAATAAGCACAAAATAATAATTACATTAAAAACAAGTTTAAGAAAAAGTAAAAAGACTTAACGGAAATTAAAAGAAAATTTTAAACAAGAAATTAGACAAAAATTGCAACAATAAACAACATTCACACTGAACAAAAAATTAGAACTATTAACAAAAAACAAAAAACAAAAAAAAAAAACAAATATAAAAAGTGAAAAAATATAAAGAGATAAAATATAAACATGTTTACATAAAAAATAAAGGTTAAAAAGTAAGTTGTTTATGTACATATGTTTATGTGTGTGTATTTGCAGGTCTTTGCAGTATTTTCTGCTGCTTTTGAGAAGAGAATTCACTTTTCACAGTTCTTTGTTGTTGTAGCAGTTATTTATAGGTTTTATTTAGTTATTGTTTCGCCTTTTTGTATTTGTTTTGTCTTTAAGAACTAAAACTATTTAACAATTTCTTTAAGCAATGCTGTTCACAAACAATTACAATATCCGTAATAAACATAATAATATATGTATGTATATATGTATAATAATATTTAGATTAATCATAATCATAATAATAATAATAATAGTGATAAGCATATTTAGAACATTTTAATTATATAAATTTAAAAAGGTAATTTAAGCATAAACACAGAAATTGCAAGTAAACATTTATTTATTTTTATATGTATGTATGTATGTATAGTATGTGTGTTTGTAGCTTAAGCAATTGAATTGTGTATATTTTTTGCTATTTTTCCAAGTTCTTTTTGTATTTTTAATTTCGGATATTTTTATTTAATTTTAATTTCTTTCTTTTAATTAATTACAAATGATTACAAGCAGCTTTACAGTTATAAGTCGCATAGTATTCGTCGTCGTTTGCATTTCGTGTTTTAGTTAAGATTTTTTACTTTTCAATTTACAGCTACATACATATACATAAATATTCTATTAATTTATTTCATTTAAGACAAATTACCAGTTTCCCGTTACGCTTGTTTTATCTTAAGATTTACAGTTGTTTTCCAACACATACATATATTATATTTAATTATTTTATTTTATTTTTTTACATTTCATTTTCGTCATTATTTCGTTTGAATAGTGTACTAAAACACTACTGCCACACACACAGCTCGCCACTGACCACACGCGCCTCACGCCAAGCGGTCTATTAACTTACTTATTGATTTATGTCGTTTTCTAATTTGTTGTTGTTTTTATATCGTTTTCTGATTTTACTATTTTTCTTCAATTGAATAACTTTTTTTTGTTAAAATTTAACTATTTAATTAACTGTAGCTAATTGTAAAAGAGTATGACTATTTTATCCCCACTGTTTAGTTGGTATGTGTATATGTGTGTGTGAGTGAAGATTTGACTGTCTTATCTAATAAGCACCACCGCTGAATTGATTTGGATTGTAGAATTGTGGCACCTGGAATTATAAAAAGAAAAAAGAGATAAAAAATTTTATTAAAAATATGCTTTTAGTATTAAAAAAAATATTTCGAAAAAATAAAAAAATATATACATATATTTTAAAAAATATAAAAAAAAATTTTCAAAAAATATTTAAAAATTAAAAAAAAAATCTAAAAATATTTAAAAAAAAAATTGAAAACAATATTAAAAAAATTAAAAAAAAAACTATTCCGAAAAACAATTACCAAAAAAAATTATTGGTAAAAATTTATAAAATATAAATTTTTTTTACAAAGAAACACATATTCCGAAAAAATATTTTACATATTACAAACCAAAAAAATATTCTTAAAACATATTTAAAAAATTAAACAAAAAATATTATGAAACAAAATTTAAAACATTAAAAAAAAATATATCGAAAAAATTAAAAACAAAAATTATTTCGAAAAAATTAAAAGCAAAAATTATTTCGAAAAAATTAAAAAAAAATATTTCGACAAATTAAAAAAAAATATTTCGAAAAAGTAAAAAAAAAATATTTCGAAAAAATTAAAAAAAAAAATATTTCGAAAAAATTAAAAAAAAATTGGAAAAAATATGCTTTTAGCATTTAAAAAAAAATATTACGAAAAAATATTTCACAAATTATAAAATATGTATATAATCTCAGAAAATTTTTTAAAAATTAAAATATTCTGAAAATAAAATAAAAAAAAAATATTCCGAAAAAATTTAAGAAAAATAGTTATCGTGGTCGGTAAGAATATTTTGAAATTTTTAAGAAAAATTTTTTGGTAGTTCTTAAAAAAATTAATTTTGCTTTATCATCACGTTTTTTAACGAAAAACTTTAATTTTCAATAATTTTATGCTCAAAGAAAAGGTCAAAGTTTAAGGAAAACAAATTATTCACAATTTATTACCACGAAATGCTTAAAAGTCCATACTCACATCTTGTTGCGGCATTTGTTGTTGTTGTTGCTGCTGATATGCGCCCGCATCATTATTGTCGCCCGCAGCGGCGACTGGCGCCGGACCCGGTATAAAGAAACCACTTTGCGGCACTGCAGCCGGGGGCAAGGCCGGAGCCAGCACATTTTCCACCGCCTTCATAGGGGCACCTGAGGGATTGAACACATCGACGTAGGAATTCTTCAAGGCTGCAATTGAAAAAACAAAAACAAACATTGATTAAAAAAATAGCATAAAAATACTTTTATTTTTTAAATATTTTTATTTCTTTTTATTTATTTTTTAATATTTAATTATTTTTTTTTTTTTTAATATTTAATTATTTTTTTTTTTTTTAATATTTATTTATTTATTTTTTTATATTTTTATATTTTTTTATTTTTTTTAATATTTATTTATTTTTTTTTTTATATAATTTTATTAAGAAAGAAAAGTGACTCACTTCGATTGCGTTGCATTTTGAACATATTTGACTGCAAACTAGGCGTTTTAGTTGCGCCTGCCGCATCGGCACCGGTCAACGCATGCGCACTGTAGCCGGACACGGGCGCTGGTGAGACGGCAGGGGCTGGTGATTGTGTGGGCGCAGCATACTGTTGCGTGTCGAGCAATGGTGAGGGCTGTTGCTGTGGTGGTTGAGGTTGCAGTTGTTGTTGCGGTTGCGGTTGTGGTTGTGGATACGGCTGTGACGCAGTTGGCACATTGGACGCACCCATTGCTGGTGGCGCTTGTGCCATGATATCGCTCATCTTCGGTGGCGGCTTGAAGCTTTCTTCGGCCGTTTCGTCACCATCTGTATTCACCCATTTTTTCTTTTCCGGATCCCAAACTATGCTGGGATTCTTGTCGTCGGGCAAAATCATTTGATTTTTGGGCTTCAGTGAAAGCTTGTTCCAAATGCCGCCGAACCAGCCGGAGTTTTGATTACCTTGCTGGGAGCTGGAAAGTAAATTTTTTGTTATTAGAGTAGAATATAAGTTTAAAAGCTTTGTGAAGGCTTTGGTGAGACTAAATAAAGCTTGAAGTTTTGCTACTTCAAATTAATACCAACTAGAAACAGGAATCAGGCGTAAAAGGTTACAGAGATCTGTGAAAGTTGTTATTGGAGAAAAAAAGCTCTTAAGTATTATGAAAGCTTTAAAGAAATCAAATAAACTTAACTTAAAAATTCTCCACTTTCTCAGAGAAAAAAAAAATAAGTACTACACATTAGAGAGCTTTTAAAGCTTTGTGTTTTGCACTATTAATACATTCTTCAAAGCTTTCGTGATAAACAGCTTTATCTATAAACAACTTGAGCTTTCGAAGAAAAACTGAAAGTTGGACAGACTTTTAAAGCTCTGAACTCCTTAAAAGCTTTCATTATAACAACCAAGCTTTCGGCAAAAATACAGCGAAAGGCAATGTTAATCTTTACGTTCACTCACCTTTTTTGCGTCTCCTTGCCAGCCTCACTTTTACCACCCTTCTGCTCACTCGGTTTTTTGCCGCCATCGTTGGCATTCGCCTTCTGTTGCTGCTGCTTATCATCTTCCGAATCATACATTTTCGATTTCGGCATGGATATGGTGGGCCGCGCATTCTAAAGGTTATTGACGAAGTTTTAATGTTACATTTGCAATGCATTAAGGAAATTAGAATTAAAGTAAAAAATAATAATAGCTGTATATATTATAGCTGTAAAAGTACTGCAAGATAATTGTGTTTAGTCAAAAATTACAGCAGCTATCGTTAAAACAGCCGGCGTTAGTAGCTTATATAAGAGAAATTAAATGAAATTAATAAAATGCAGCTTAAAAAGCTTAAAAGCTTTCAAAGGCATCTAAAAGTTGCACGTAAGTTTTAGCGCAGCAAGCTTCTATATGTATTACACATGTTGAATCGAAGTTCTTCGTAGTTTCCACACGCAGCTTTCACCTGTAGCCTGCAGCTTGCTCTGAAAATCTGAAGCTTGCGAAACTTTCTTGTAGAACAGTTGCGTAGTTTTTCTAAATTTCATTGCTTGTGTGTTTATAAGTGAAAGCTTACTTTAAATTTAACATTTTCACCGAAAAAAGCTTAAAGCTTAAAGCGTTTTTTACTTTTGGCGACAAAAGCTTTTAAGGCGCAGACGCAAAATGCTTTTTTCGTGTAGTTGAGACTAATTTTCAACTTAAACTATTTGGTGTTAGTCTATAAATATGATTTGGCTGTAATATAATTTTTATTTATACAGTTATTTGCTTGCTTGTGAGCTTTTTTACACAGTTTATATCAGAGTAACAATTTAATTAAGCACATTCTTTGTGTTTTTCATTTTTAATTTTATTTTCATATTTTTACAATGAGCACAAACAGTTACAATTCCATTTTTCAGATTTATATGATATTTTTAGTTAAGAAGAACGACTTCTTAAAGACAAAACAAATATTTTTGCAAGCGAAACCTTTTTCTTTAAAGTTTGCTGATTTTTCCAAAAAAAAAAAAAAAAAAATATAATAATTTCTACTTCAAGTGTAAATGTAGTTTTGACGTGTTTGGGTGTTACAAATTTTAGAAAATTTAACACAAAAAACATATGTGTATATATATATTTTTTAATTAAATATTAATATGTATATTTTTTAAAGAAAAATATTATTTAAAAAGAAAATTAAAAGAAATTAAAAATTTATAACTTAAAATAATTTAAAAAGAAATTAATTATAAGTTAAAAAAACATATAAGTGATAGTAAAAAAAAGTTGTAATTTAAAAAAAAAAGTGATACTAAAAAAAAGTTCTAATAAAAAATATTTAAACAATTTAATTTATTTTTTTAAGGCATTAAAAATCAAAAAAAAAGTAATTTTTGATAACTAAAAAACAAAACTAAAAATCAAAATCAATAAGATTTCGCCTAATGGCGTTTTACAAATGCACAAGTGTAATTTATGAGATTAACAATATTTTTTTTTTAATAATTTTGTTCAAATTCAATTTAGAAGAAGTATTAATTTTCTACAAATATTATTTGCAATAATAAATGCATTAAAATTCACACGAATTGTCATCATAAACAATTTTTTTTAAATTAAATGAATTTATTTATTTAAATTCAACTTCCAATACCCAAGGTGTTTAGCTATAAGCTTTCTTTTCCTACAGAACTCGATTGAATTGAAAATGCTATACTTCCTACATATAAAAAAGTGAACATGGTTCAAGCTTTTTAACATAAGTATGTATTTTATAACATATAAATGTTAAAAAATTTGTTACAAGTAAAAAATGGCAAGAATATGCACTTAGCAGCGCTATTCTGTGCAGAATTATCAAATTCTGTCACTTTCGACACTTTCTAATATTTCAAGTTGTTGTAAAACAATATTAAATGTAGGAAAATTACATTAAAATGCAAAAAAACTGTTTACAAAAAGTCTAAACAATACTTTTTAAGTCTCCAAAGCATATTGAAGTGCTAAAAAGTTGTCTCGGAAATAAGCGCAGTGATTTTGAAAACTTTTCCAAAAGTCTACAAAACTCTACACAATATTTTTCAAGTCTCCAAAGCGTATTTAAGCGTAAAAATGTTGTGGAAAACTGTCTAGGAAAAGCGCGCAGAGATTTTTAAGACTTTTTCAAAAGTCTCCAAAGTCTACAAAATCTAAAAAAATTGCTGAAAATTGTAAAAATTCAAGAATTACGCAGAAAAAATTAAATACATAGTACTCAAAAGAAATTTAAAACAATATTGAACAAATTTTTAAAATATTTTTGTTTTGCTAATATAAAATAAGCAAAAATTATTATAGGTAATAACAAAAATTTGCAAAAAATATTGTTTAAATACATAAGGGTAAGCTAATTAACTGAACGCCGATAACAATTCGTGAGAATGAATTTTTAATTATAGAGGTTTGAATTCATTATTAAAAAAATTAAATTTGTTCGCCTTGAGTTGCCAAAAATGTTAAGCGAAATGTACATTTTTCAATATTTTATCATTTAAATACAATTTTTCGAGAAAAGGACTAGCTATTATGAGATTAATTTTTTATAATAATATTACAACAACAAATTATAATAGAGTTACATATATCCAGATTAACACAGAACATCGCATAACACATAATAGTTGTATATGACCGTCGAATTGTGTAATTCCAATCGCTTTTGGATTGAATAAAATCGATAGATAAAAAACGATATTTTCGATAGACAAACATGGATTGGCACGTTCAACAGTAGCTAAATAACATGCCACATTCTGCTTTCAAAAGTCTAACGCAACCTACACTTTTGAATCACCCTAACCAACACTTTTTACCAACCGCCAACTTAAATATGCTTCTTGTCCTGCGGCTCGCCAATCGGCCCATCTATATCATAAGTGCGCACTGGCTGCTGTTGCGACTTGCGCTGCTCGAAAGTTTTCGAATCCAGGTACTTCTCAAACGACGTCAAACTCTGCTCGACTTCATGACACATCTTCTGATAGTTGAGCGGTATTGCCGGGTTCGCGATGAGCTCTTGCATCGACCAGACAGCGTGATGATTGCTGGTGGTCACAGTACCACTAGCAGCCTCAGCGCCGGTCATAGACACGCTGTTGGAAGTGCTCACCTCGCATATAACGCCAAGTCTGTTAAGCAATGTGCCGCTCTCGGGTCGGTCCTGCTCCGGCAGGAAGGCAGCCATGTTGTATGGCATGCGTTCATTCACTTGATCGTATTCGAGCTCATCAGCTTCGTTATAATCATAAGTGTCAGCATCATCGTCATCAACCATATAGTCATCATCATCGTCGTCGTCGTCGTCGTCATCCTCATCTTCCTCGGCCACATCGTCGAGCAAGTCATGATCATCCAGATCGTAGTCGTTCAGTATGTGTGTGTATTTGAGGCGTGTCGTTTGCGCATTCGCTTCGGGATCATAGTCGCGCCCTAGCGCTTCGAAGCGTGATTGTAGTGGCAAGTCGATGGGATAGGTGCCGTTATAGACGATTTGTTTGTAGGGCGAAAGGTGCGTTCTGGCCAATTCGGCGCGATTGGAAGCTTTGCGTGCGTAATGCGGCAGTGCGAGTGGCTTGGAAGTGTCATTTGCCGAAGCGCTTGAGCCGCGCTGATAGGCAGCGAGCGTTTTTGTCGCTTGAGCGTTGCCAGCTAAGGGCGTAGTTGTGGAGTTGGAAGCGCTTGCGGAGTTAGTGCGTGCTTCTTTGCTGACGCTTTCGGTGCCGAGTGCCGCTGCCTTACTACTTGTGTGGCTGTTATTACTATTTCTACTACCACTACTACTAATACTACTGCTATTGCTGCTAGCTTGTGTACTAAAATTGGCAACACTGGCAGCAGGTGGCGCCGGCGGCGGAAATTTCCTATTTGCGGCCTCAACCTGCGCCGCCGTCACCACACTGTGCACTTTTTGAGGCAAATCGAAATTTACGCGCTTTACCGGGACATTCGCATTGGCATTCGAAGTTGTGTTCGAATTCGAACTTAAATTACTAGTTAACTTATCATTGCATGCATGAATGGTTTGTGCAAGCTTTTGTTGTTGCTGCGGCATATTCTGCTTTTGTTGTTGCTGCATTTGTTGTTGTTGTGGTGGTGGTAGCACACCATTATTATGTTTACTTACATCTGGCGGCGCGCTGAGGAACGATGTGGTCAAAGTAGCTGCGTGTTGTTGCTGTTTCGCATTGTTGTTGTTGTTGTTGTTGTTGTGATTAGTGTTGGGCTTTTTTGCGACACGCGTTTGTGGCCCATCATAACTGTTATATAATTTGGCTGCTGCAGCGGTGATTTCCAAGGGTTTGTCTTGCTGTTGTTGTAATTTTCGTATACTCTCCAAAGTAGTTTTATATGTTGTAGTTGTTTGTGACTTTGATTTAAGTGGCATTTGCTTCAATGCCAGCATATCATCATTATTTAAATAGGCTTCCATGTTTTTTGTTGTTTTTGTTATCCCAATAGCGGGTTCATCATCATTTGTGGCGTGCTGCAGCAGCATAATTCCAATCAAGGTAAGCATGCGTACAAATTTGTAGGATGTGGTAAATTTATGTTAAAAGGAAAGTAAATATCAAAAAACGACGGTGGCCAAATAAAAACAGGCAATTGGAGAGCGAAACTATAGGATTGAGACTTCAGAAGAAACCGAAATTCTATAAACCTTTAATAACATTACAGAAACCATTGAAAAGCTTTCAAAAAAAGCCAAAATTTGTAAAAAAAAACTAAGAAAGGAAACTCTACACAAATATGAAATAAGTCTCCAAATTGTAAAAATGTTAGCAAACGCTTGCAATTGAAAACTTGTAAGAGTTCATGCATAAATGTCAAAAGTCTCCAAAGTCTACACAAAATCTAAAGCGTACTTTTCCTCATTAATACGCTAAATCGTAGTCGAAGGTTATTAAATTGCCTTTTTAACTAAAAATTAAAAGTCTACACAAGTCTCCAAAAACATTAAAAACTCTCCAAATGCATAGTTTCAAATTTCTAAACATATTTAACAGTAATAACCAGTGAGTTCATCATTATGGGTAACAATGTAAAGCTGTAGAATCATATTTTATTTGACCACCTTTACATTCCCTGCATTCAGCTCCAAAACAAAGCTTTTCAACAGAAACAACAGGTGCGAACACTTTTAATAACAGTGCAACGGTGCATATATTGGGAAGTGGTGCAAGGGACATTTTGTTTCACAAAAAATATATGGGCTCTTCAGGGACCTCCACTTATTTCACTTTCGTACACAAATTTCTGTATAACACTTTCATTCTCATTTAACGGCAAGCGTACAAGTTCACACCACTTACCTCATCGCCATAACCAGCATGTTGTGTTTGCTGTTGTTGTTGATTTTGTTGTGCCCAGTAATCATAAGCGGCAGCATTATTTTGCGCATCCACCGCTTCTGCGCCATAACCTTGATAATGTTGCTGCTGCTGTTGTTGTGTGGGATCATAGTAAGGAATTGAGTGAGGTTCCTGTTGTGGCTGTGGCTGCTGCTGCGCATCTATTGGCTGCATATACTGTTGCTGTTGATTGTAATAAGCATATGATGCATCGCTAGTATCTTGTGCAACGCCAGCCAAGTGATTCGGAGCTTGTGAATCTTGGCTCGATTGTTGACTATTGTAGTCGCCAGCCACTGCTGTTTGTTGCTGTTGTTGTTGATTATAATGCTCAGCAGCTATATCATTATGCGGTTGTTGTTGCTGCTGTTGCATGGCGTCTGGATTGTAATAGGTAGGCGTTTGTTCGACGTTGCCGAGGCCTTGATATTGCAAATTCAGCTCATTGAATTGTTTATTTATCTCGACAAATTGTTGATCGATTTGACTCTGTGTATCGGCAATTTGTCCATACACCGGTGCAATAGGGCTGGTATATTCGTCCTGAAAAAAGCAATTTGAAACCGTAAAGTGTGATTCTTATTAAAGTATTAATATGGTATTGCATAAAAATGTTCATCAAACTTCCTCTAATAGCGCTGAATAGCTTATAAGCAACGCGCTGAATGTGTCATAAAAGCTACTTAAATACTAAAAATGCTGAATACACACATGACATGCCTATTTATTTTATATTCAAAGTGATTTGAACGCTGAATTAGCGCTTTATCAAAGCTCATTATGCGTTAGAACCATTTCCGCCAAAAAAATAAATATACATATATAACACTTAAAAATGCGCTGAATAACAAAAATGAGTACTTTTATGCACTGAAGAGCAGTTTGTATATTTAATAAAACACGCTGAATAGCTGAACAAGAGATTTTTCAACTTAAATATGTTGGTAAGGTAAAATAAAAACTTAACGTTTTACTGCAACCGCGGTGTGTAGCTAATAATTGACTTTTGAACTGTGCTGAATACACACAAATATTAATAAACGCATAATATGACTTATTAAGTGAGCTGAATATACGTAAATATTGAAAAAATACGCTTAATATGCCATACAACTTGCTTATGCAATTATAAAAACATAATATGGTGGCAAAAAGGCCTTTGAAAATGCGCTGAATAACAGTTATGACAACTTTTAAGAACTGAAAAATAATCAGTTATTTAAAAATATGCACTCAACAGTTGAAAGAACATTTTTTAAGCTTATTTTCTTAGCTTAAGTAAGATACAATGAAAATTAAAAATTTAACGTTAATTATAAACGCGCTGAATAGCTGAAAATATAAACGTTTGTATGTCAAATACGCATTATAACTTACTTAATCAATAAAACTGCATAATAAATAGTTTTGAATGCCGCTGAATATGAATTATAACAGCTTTTCGAATTTGAATAACAGTAAATTCACTTCAGAAAGCAAATTTGTATAAGGTAGCATTAAAATTAATTTAAAACTGTTTGTCTAGATATATTCTGCACGTCTCACAAGGGCTTACAAAACAGTTTTGGAATAAACTTGAATTTAAGAAAGAGAAACAAGCAACTAAATTGGAAAATGCTGATTTAAGTTGCCATAATACCACTGAAAAAGTTTGTATATAAGACATTATGACATGCAATTGCGCGCTGAATTAATAATGATTTAATGGTATTGATTGCTTGATTGCATCAATGAGCTCGTTATATATGCAGCATATGCCATCACATATTTATTAAATAAATTATTTTTATTTTTTATATATTTTTGAATTATTCACTACTATTATTTTTGAATTATTCACTACTATGCAGTAACTATATTTATAGCAACTATGCGTCATTACTTTTCACCTACACTCACCTTATGTTGCACCGCCAGGGCGCGCAAGTCTTGCAACCACTTTTGCTCCTCGAAATTCGGCAACTGACCGTCAGCATGCTGTTGTTGATCGTCCATGGAGCGTTCCAACACTGGATCGTAGTATTTGAGACGATCGGCAAACTCATAGATCTATG
Source organism: Bactrocera zonata (assembly GCA_037783105.1). Lineage (NCBI taxonomy): Eukaryota > Metazoa > Arthropoda > Insecta > Diptera > Tephritidae > Bactrocera > Bactrocera zonata. The sequence continues at coordinate 174,606 of JBAWJQ010005455.1, read as the reverse complement.
AAGAAAACGATTTTTGTATTTTATTTGAATGATAATTGCATTTAAGCCGAAAATCGCATAATGACTCACCTTTTTAATGAAGCTTGGTTCGTATTTGCTCGGATCGCGTTGTATGTGCAGCGCTATTTGTTCGAAATACATGAGACTACGTAAATTATAGCCATAATCCAGCAGGCGTGTGGCCAGCAAATATTTATAAGGCTAGAAAAACGAAAAAATATATATTATATCGTAGATTAGAGTTTAGCACCAGCCTACGGCTTACCTGGAACTCGACTAGCGAGAATTTATCATCATTCAATGAGCAGGCATACTCATATATCTCGGTCATCATGATGGCTTCGTTGGCGGCGAAGTCGTTGAAGTATTTATAATGCGATGAGCCAAGCAAGACGAGTCTGAAAGTTTAAAAGGAGAGTTGATACAATTTTTTAAAAAAAGTTATAAAAAAATTGAATAAAAAAATAACAAAAATAGCAACAAAAAACCACTTACTTTGGCAAATGCTGTTGCAGTGTGTTCTCCAGTGTAGCGCTCTCTTGGTAGCGTCCGAAACCCACTTGCGCCATTAGGTAACAGAAGTGCGCCGCGAATAAATCGCCACGATTGAGCAACGAATCACCAAGCGTTGTTATCGACTTACGATCTAATTCGGGCTTTTGTGACGTATTTGAGAGTATCATCGAGAGATGTGGACGCCAGTCGCCCCATTTCTCGTCCTGCACACTTGTCACGCTAGATGGCTGGCGGCCGCTCATCAGCTGATAGAGCGTCTGTAGTGGATCGTTAAGCGACAGCTTGTTGGCGAACTTCATCATGACATTGGCGTGTGAACGCCGATCCACTTTGGAGGCTAGGAAGAGTGCATGGCCCCACAAATTGTTATCGGTAGCCCAGTCGAGTGCCTCATTCACATTGCCATACAGCAAATAGTTGCGGAACTTTTCGGTTATCTCATCATCGCTGAGCACTGGCATATTGCTGATGGTTGTGGTGGATTTCGGTGCTTGTTTGCTTGTGTTAGCAACGGTTTCAGCTTCGTTGCCCGAGTCACGTTCGGCATTATTCTGTTCGGCGACAGCGGAGTCGGTTGCTAGTGCTTGCTGTTCATCTGCCTCATCACCACTGAGTGCCGATGAGTCGCCAGCGTCGGCGTGCTCGATTTGATAGGGGAATTGTTGTTGATTTTTCAAGAGTAATTCCGCAATATCCGTGCCAACGACCATCTGTTTGGTGGATGAAGTTATTAATGCATAAAATATTTAAAAGTATGTAGAATTTATTTCTATACTTACGCCATTTTGACGCAACAACAAAATCAGCAGGTTCCACATCAGCGTATAGGAGCCACGATATTTCTCAATATTATTGGACACCAGCTGCTTGGCGTAGATGGTGGTCTCCATGGGACCCAAACGTATTTGCTCCTCACAGAATTCAATAATGGTCTTCTTGTGTGTGAGGCCACGTACCAACGGACCCGGATAGGTCTGGAAGAGTTGACGTGTTGCATCGTTGGCACCTAAGCGCTGCAACTTTACAATATTGCTAATGGCGCCATGTGAAGTGTACTTCGGTTTAACGGTAACGAGTATGCCGGCCGACAGCGAAACGATTGAGTGCTCGTTAACGAATTTACGTGGTGTGAGTCGTTGTGGATCGGGTTCGGCGATGGCTTCGGCATCGCGTAATGACAGATGACCCGATCTAGAAGTGAAGTGAGAGTACGGTTAGTAAAACACACGGAAAATTTTTTGAAAATAAAATATAAAAAAAATTAAATTTTTAAAATGAAGCACTTATAAGTTCGGAAGTAGAACAGTAAATATAATAAAATGATAAGAAAAAATATCTTAAGCGGAATTATTAAATAAAATAAGTAAATTATTTAATGTACAGCTGCTGATTTGTAGTACAGCGCATGCGCAACGCAAAACCTATTTAATTGCTCTGAGACCATGCAAGATTACTTAGAGAAAATGTAATAAAAATAGATTTTTAAGTAGAGTATATATTTTAGTGAGTAGTCTTCGTTATACAATTTATATAAATATGTATATTTTTTTGATTTTGTTTGTAGTTAAAAAAACAATGAAATAAAAAAATACAACTTTTTTATTTTGCCTAATATCTTTTAGATATTTTTGTTCTTTTTTACTATTATTAACTTTTTTCTAAAACTGTACTGTTTGAAAAGTAGAATTTTTGAATAAAAGCCTCGATTTTGCAGTGACATTTTATATAAGAGTTGAATAGGTAAATACCCCTATTACCAAAGAATTTGAATATTAGATTTGTTTATTATTTGAGGACAATTATAAACTCTATATATATAGAATTTTCATAGCGAAAGTAACAAATGACCTTCACATGACCTTTTAAGGCAAGTAAAAGTCTCGCATATGTATGCACCTATCACTTACTCGTTTAAGTTTTTAGAGTACTTGAATTAAGTTAAAATACATAGCATTTTTTCATCAAAAGATTTTAGATAAAAGAACTAGAGAATTTGGAAAAAAATTCAAAAAAATTTAAAAAAATAGTTTCCAAAAAAAAATTTTTTTAAATATTTTCCAAAAAAGTCTAGTTTACAATATTTTCATTTTCAACTTAAAATTTTTTGTTAAATATTTTCCGAAAAAAAAATATTTCCCAAAAAAAAATTATTAAATTTGTAAAAAAAAAACTTCCAAAAAATTTAAAAAAAATAGTTTCCACAAAAAAAAAATTTTAAATATTTTCCAAAAAAATCTAGTTCACTATATTTTCATTTTCAACTTAAAATTTTTTGTTAAATATTTTCCGAGAAAAAATAAAAAAATAATATTTCCCAAAAAAAAAAAATTATTAAATTAAAAAAAAAATTCCAAATTTTTTTCCAATTTTTTTTCAATATTTTCCAAAAAAAATTTGTTTTTTAATATTTTCCAAAAAAAAAATTTAATATTTTCCAAAACCTTTTTTTTATTTTTTTAAATTTGAATTAAACTTTTTTTTGGAAAATATGAAAAAAATTGTTTAATTTGAAAATATCGTAAATTAGACAAAATATATTTTGCATATACAATAGCAATTTAAATTTATGCGTGAATGTTAGCATTTTGAAGAAACTAATTTTTAAATATAAAAGAATCCAATAATAAAATTTTTTATCCATAAATTAGTCAAAATATGTTTTGTATATACATGTACACACATGTGTACATACATATGTACACGTATGTAAATAATGACATGCGAACAGAAAGACACACCCACATATACATACATGCATACATTTTTTAAAATTAACATAAATTTATTTTTATATCAAAATGTAAGAAAGATATAGACTAATAAAAAAAAGTAAAAAAAAAATCGTAAAAAAAAGTTTACTCAAAAATATAACTTTTTGGGATCAAAATTTTTTGAAATATTTCTAAAAATTATTTATATTAATATAAAAATTCGAATGTAATAGTTTTAAAGGAAAAAAAGTATTTTTTTTTTAATTTTGAATGTTAAAAAAAGTATTGCTAAATGCAAAAAAAAATAAAATAAATAATATTTAAAAAGAATATACTTGAATTATTGGCTTTAAAAGCAATAAAAAAAATATATTTGAAAAATAATAAATATTATTTAAAAAGAATATACTTGAATTATTGGCTTTAAAAGCGATAAAAAAAATATATTTGAAAAAAAAAAAAAAAAATCACTCATTATTATTATTTTTTTTTTTTTTGGTCAAAAATCATTTTTGAGGGTCAAACCCATAATTTTTTTGGGGTAAAAAAAATTTTGTAATGATTCTAATAATTTCACACAAAATAATTTAAATTTTAAAGTTTTGAAAGGGAAAAATATATTAAAAAGATATAAAAAAAAGATATAAAAAAAAGATATTAAAAAAAAAGTTATGAAAAAAAAGTTATTAAAAAAAAGATATTAAAAACAAAGAAATCAACTAACAAAGCAGAAAACGTAATCATTTTTTTGCTTAAACCTTTTATATGTACATCTCTGTTATTAAGGCGCAATGTAGTGGAACGTTAAAGAGTAACTATAGTATATACTTATATATTTGTGCAATAACGAACGCCAAAAGTTGGAGATAATCGTAAAATACATCTGAATAATAAAATTTGCATGGCAGGCAGAAAATTGAGTGTTCCATAAGTTCATAAGTGTATAATAAAGTATAGTTAAAAAAAAATATATAAAAAATGTTCTGTAAGTTCACTAAAAAATTAAATTTATAGTTAAATTGAAAAAAAAAAAAAACAAATGGAAAAGTTTCTCAAATATAAAGTTTTTTAGTTAAAATAAAAAAAATGTTCCATAAGTTCACTAAAAAATTAAATTTATAGTTAAAATTGAAATTAAAGTTTGATAAATTCATAAAAAAAAACTTTTATATTATAGTTAAAAATAATAATGATTAGTGAGCACCCATTATAAATGAATCATAAAAGTTGTTGAACATAGAAGTACCTAAAATTCAAAATGAATATATTCATATCCAAATATGTACAATAATAGAAATATTTACATATCCATTAATGAAATATTGCTAAAATGCATCAATACATCACAGATGAATAAAAGTGTAAACCCCACATAAGATTTTCGACAACAGCCGAGATACATATATCGAGAGTGTTATTCATACATACAATATAGAAAATATGCCGAATTCGATGTAAGAAATAAAGCAGCCAATAGTCAGATACGAGTATGTATGCATGTGTATATGTGCCAAATGTAACTATGATTATGTATGGATAAATGGTATATGTATATCAGATATCAAAAATGCACTTATGTAATGAGACTAAAACTAGTTTGAAAGTTTACTTAAGTCGAAAATTGTTGATGTATGTAAGCCAATGTAGGTCAAACGAAATACGCAAACATATGATTAGAGGTATTCACAGCGCGATTTATGTAAAATTTAGTAATGTGAAATTATGAGCTTTTTGCTATTTACAAAGCATAAAGATAGAAAAGTGATGTTTAAGTATTATGTTTGAAAGGCACTGTAAGGAACAAACGAATTCCGACAAGCTATATAAGAGTAATGCGCGGAATATGTTCTTGAAGCATAAAAATGATAGCAAAAAAAATATTTTTGAGCTCGTTTGCCGCAATATTAAACATTTTTAGACTCAAGTGTTGATTAAAACACATGATCACTTAATATATACACCATATATTTGACGAAAAGTTGATTTCAATTGAAACGTTTATGTTTAAAAACCTTTATCCGAATTTTACTACCGAATCTTCATATAAAACACTGTAGTGTTTGTTTTAGAACGCAGCCACTACATTTCCTTTACACTGTGAATACCCCTAACGCCTGTGGGCTAACTAACACATACGTATATAGAGCAATTTGAAACTTGTAGATAGCTTTTTTTACTAGCAAAACGAAAATAAATGATAAAAAGTAGTAGCAGTAAAGTTGTTGCTTGGCAGCACCTGGACTCCGCGTAATCGGAACGCGCATAATAGGCCGCGCCAACACCGCCGACACCAGCGTAGTATGCTGTTAAACTAACGCCACCGCCCGTTATGGCACTAATGCCGCTGCCAATTTGCGACAGATTGCTTGTGGAGCGCGCAGCGCGTAATGCCTCGCCAGCGGTTCCGTACATGCTGCCCGTACCGTCGTCTAGCGTTGTAGAGTTGAGTGACATATTCGTATGCTGTTGACTGTAAATCATATGTTGTTGCTGTTGTTGTTGTTGCGAATGCAGTTGTCGCTGTTGCAAATGACGATGGTATTCATTGGCTTGTGAAATGTATGCTTGTGTATACCTAAAGTTGAGGAAGTGATTGATGATGATTGCAAATTGAATTTGTACAAAATGACTGCTAGATTTTATATATTTTACAAATAGTATTAATTCTTTTATTTTTTTGAATTTAAATCTTTTAATTTTTTTTTTTTTTTTTTGAATTTTTTAAATTTTTTTTGCGAATTTATTATTGTTTTGTTTTTTTGTTCAAATTTTTTTGTTGTAAAATTTTAAATTTTTTTTATAAAACTTTCCGATTTTTTTAAATTTTTTTTTTTTGTTATAAAATATTATTTTTTGCGATTTTTTCGCTTTTTACTTTTTGCAGTTCCAATTTTTTTCGTATTTTTTTATCATTTTAAAAATGCTAATTATACTAAATTTTGTAAACAAATGTAAGACAATCACATTCACTTTACTACTAATATTTTTAGTAATACTTAAGGATGTCAAGTTTTAGATATTAGCCACACACACATACATACATACAACGCTACGTTATTGACGGGGAAAATACGTAAAAATGGAGACTTTTGATTTTCGTTCGTGACGTATGAAAATATTTATCGAAATCAGAAAAAATTCAACACTGGTGCATTAATCAACAAATTAAAAAAAATATATTATATTTATGTAAACATTTCAAAACTTTAGTCTGGCGCAAAATCTCAATGTTGATCGACTTAAGTTTCGATTTTCTTAAAAAAAAAATGGAGAGAAATACAGTATTTATGGTCTCAAATGTTAAATAGTCACAAAAATTTCAACCTTATTATCGATAACTGCCGATTAGAAATTTATCGATTTTTATCGATAACTTTAAAATCGCTAGAATTCGATAAAAATTACACATATTAAAAAATAATAATTTAAAAAATGTTTTTCGAGAGGCAGTTATAAATTTCTTTAAGAAAATTTTCAAATTTTAAAATCGTATCACTATTATTTAAGTTTTAAACAGCTCGATATACATGTTCATTAAATATGCAGGCTTAAATTAATGGTAAAATATGTACGTCTTGATATTAGATTCATAAGTCTGCATTTTAGGCAATATTTTTACTCGTAAAGTAAATTTTTTAGTTTTATTTGTAGTAAGTTTTCGCAAAATTTTTCATAATTTCAAACGAAAATCAAGCGATATTAGATAACAGTGGGCAGAAATGTGTAACTACTTTTTGAAACACATAGTGAGTGGAAGGGTTGAAGAGTTAATGGTTCTAACCTAGAATTTTGTACTTTTATCGATAGTTTTGTTCATCGAAGCGAGATTTCAGGTTTATTATAGTTACGATTTTATAGCGGTATTTATTATATAAAACTAGGGGCACTATTCTAATTAAAATGCAGTTAATATATTTTATGTGGATAATTAGAATTATTTAGTATTAAAATTAAACTTTGTTTATAAGATAGTGGTTTTTTTGAATTCGCTTAAAGAATTTAATTCAATAAATTTTTAGAAAACTAAATTCAAATTTTAATAATGAAACAAACGAAAAAATAAAATAATAAGAAAGTTTAATAAAAATAAAGTAAAAAAAAAATTTATTAAAAAAAAGATATTTAATAATAGTAATATAATATAATAAAAATTAAAATACATATGTATATGGAAGAAAAATTAAGAAAAAAAAAACTATAAGAAAATTAAAAAAAAACTATAAGAAAATTAAAAAAAAAACTATAAGAAAATTAAAAAAAAACTATAAGAAAATTAAAAAAAAAATACAAAAAATTTTTTAAATAAATTTAAAAAAAATTTAAAAATTAAAAAAAAGAATAATAAAAAAAAATACTTCAAATTAAAAAAGTACTAAACAACACTACTAAAAAAACAACAACTAGAAACTAGAATTTGTATACCAAATGTATATAAAAAAATTCCATTAAGGACCTTATTCACTACATTTTTAAATATTTCTTTAGAAAATTAAACTCAAAATATACACAAAATTTTAACAATAAAAAATAACCAAAAAAAATATACCAAAAATCCTAAAATATAAAACTGAAAGCTAAGAAATAAAATATTTCATAAAAAAATAAAAAAAATATTTAAAACATAAAATAAATTTTTATAAAATAATAAAAAATTCTGTAAAATATTAAAAAAATAAATAAATAAAAATAAATAAATGAAATAAACTCAAAGTATACACAAAATGTTAACAATGAAAATAACCAAAAAAAAGTATATCAAAAATTCTAAAAAACAAAACTGAAAGCTAAGAAATAAAATATTTCATAAAAAAAATATATTTAAAAAAATAAAATAAATTTTTATAAAATAATAAAAAATTGTGTAAAATATTTAAAAAAAAAATAAATAAAAATAAATAAATTAATTAAACTCAAAGTATACACAAAATTTTAACAATAAAAAATAACCAAAAAAAAGTATATCAAAAATTCTGAAATAAAATATTTCATAAAAAAAATATTTAAAAAAATTAAATAAATTTTTATAAAATAAAAAAAATTGTGTAAAATATTAAATAAAAATAAATAAATGAAATAAACTCAAAGTATACACAAAATTTTAACAATAAAAAATAACAAAAAAAGTATATCAAAAATTCTAAAAAATAAAACTGAAAGCTAAGAAATAAAATATTTCATAAAAAACAAAAAAAAATATTTAAAAAAATAAAATAAAATTTTTTTACACAAATTAATCATAAAAAAGAATTTCAAGAATAAAAATAAAATAAATTTTTGTACAAATTAATCATAAAAAAAATATTTAAAAAAATTAAATTAAATTTTTTTATACAAATTCATCATAAAAAAATATTTAAAAAATAAAAATAAAATAAATTTTTATAAAATAACAAAAAATTGTGTATAATATTAAAAAAAGAAATAAAAATTAATAAATGAAATTTTGAAACTACATAACAAACATTTTGAAAGCTAATTAATTGATTTTGTGCCCAAAGTAATAACAACAAATAATAATAATTAAAAAAAATTATTATTTTATATTAAATATAAAATAAGTACGTCAAGACGGCATCTTAGCTATATAAGTGAAAAAAACTATATTCCTAATCTACTATCACTAATGAAAACATTTTATACTGTTATCTACATAAACAAATAAAGAGCTCGTTGAGATTTTAACTAATGAGTGCTGCATACAAAAATAAATAACAACAAATAAATAAATATCTGTATATCTAGTATTTTCTTTAACTCTTTTTGGAACGTAGGGCAAGTAAGAACAGTTAAATAAATAGCAACAAATAAACGCATATTTATACTACGTACTCAGAGCTTTATTGCTTAAGCAAAAGTAGAAACAAATAATTTAGTTTTGTTGGCAAAACTTGATTTTAGAAAATTGCTGTTTTTTTCTTAATTTATAATTTTTTTTAATTATGATAATAATTTTTTTTTTAATTATAATAATTTTTTTTTTTAATTATAATAAGTTTTTTTAATAATTATAATAATTTTTTTTTTAATTATATTAATTTTTTTTTAATAATCATAATATTTTTTTAATAATTATATTTTATTTGTGTTTTTTTTCTAAATTCATATTTTTTTTAAATATTTTTTTTATTTTTTTATATATGTATGGACATATATATTTTTTATTTTTTAAATATTTTTTTTTTTGTTATTTTTTTATAATTAATTTTTTTATTTTTTTATTTTTTTAACTTTTTTATGGTATTGGTTTTTAATATTGTGATAAAAAACCTGTATTAGACTTTATTAATGTTTTATTTTTGTTATTTGAAATATTTTAAATGAAAAATTTTAATTTGTATATCTATCTTATTTAAAATATTACTTTTTATTATTATAGCTCTTTTTATTATTCTTAAGTTATTTACTCATACTTTCCTAGAAACTCAATTTGTATTAAAACAATTGTTAAAGACGTTAGTACGAACTAAAAACAAGAAAAAAGCGGGTTTCAGGTGAAAGAAAAGCAAATTGTGGGAAACATATTAGAGGATTTTAGTGAAGCAAAGTCTACGTTCTTGGTTCTCATACGCAATTCATACTCGAGTTAAAACTACGTATATACACTTTCAAGGCAAAGCATAACAACAAAATTTAACGTAACGAAATTTCGAAATAAATGCAAGCTTAAATATTAAAATAAAAATTAAATGAAAAACTAAAAACTCGAAAAAATCAAATAACAAAAATGATAGCGGTAAATATAATTTTCAGCCAACTTACCGATCATTTTCGTTTTGCACCGAACTGCGCCCCGAGTGCACCGACTCACGCCCATCCGCCGTGGCAGCCGCCAACGAGCTGCTGTTTAAGCTAGCATGGTCTCCACCTGCTGCGGCATGTGCGCTCAAACTTGATGCCGTTGCAGCGGCAGCATGCCCATAATATTTCTTATACCACTCCGAGTATGCCTGCGGATTGGTGCGCGCCATTTGCTCATAGTAATATGTGGCGTAGGGATCATAGCCATACGCGCCTGGCGGGTAGCCATACATGGCGGCATGGCGTGGATCGTAGCGTGCGCGCTCCTTCTCCAAATCACTCTCACGTGCATTGCGTGAGCTTTGCTTGCGATACTCTTCGTATTCGCGTAGGTCGGCGCGTTCACCACGCATTGATTTGTCGCCACCGGCGCCGCGATGACGGCGCTCAATTGTATCGTAATCACTGCCACGATCGCGACGTGTGCGCCGCTGCTCACGACGCTCATCATCCACATAGTTGCTGCGGCGCACATCGCGCCCCTCGTCATGGATTTTTTCGCCGCGTTTGGGCGCGCCACGTGGACGACGATTGTAGTCATCGTAGTCGCGCTCGCTACGGTCGCTGCGTCCGGCGCGTTCATCATTGTGATGACGCGCGCCGCTGCGACGCGATTGCTCTTTGCGTCGCGCGCTCACATCTTCCACATCGTCGTCATATTGACGATTGTAACGACCACTGCGACGCAACGTATCCGATTTGCCATTATCACGTGTATAATACTTATCGCGCAACTTGTCGCGGTCGTCGCGCTTATCTGCGCGTTCGCCAGCGCGGCGCCTCTTATCTTTGGCATAATCGCGCTCGTCACGTTCGCGATCACTGCGCACGCTACCCTCACGATAGCCGCGACGACGGTCACGCTCGCGTTCGCGTTCACGATCACTTGAGTAGGGTTCGGAGCCCTCGAGATCATCGCTCTCGTAGCGATCGGCGGAGCTACGTTGTTTGTCGCGGCGCTGTTGACGATCAGGCACTTTGCGCTCCAACTCGCCGGTTGAATGCTTGCGCGACTTATTGCTGCCGGCGCCGGTGTAACGTGCGGCGTGGTGATGATGCTGATGCTCCGGCAGTGGATCGCTTTCATCATTTCCCGTCGAGGCATTGGATAGCTCCTTTGATTTCGTCGAATGATGATGATGATGGTGATGTTGTACATGATGATGATGATGTACGTCCTGACTCTCATCAACCGTTGGCGGTAAAGGTTCGTTGCTAGCGGCAGCGCCCTCTAAAGGCGGTTCGTCGCGACTGTTAACTGTGAGTAGCGGTGGTTGTTGCTCCTGTTGTTGGTCCTCCAAGTTCTCGCCGTCCAGTTCGATCTCGCGTTGGCCACTGGCGATTTGTGGCGGTGGCGCCGGCGCATTACTCTCCGGCGAGCGTTCAACGCCAGTAACGACACGTTGCTCGTTGCTGATATTGCTCTCACCAGGTACCAAATATAGATTGCGGTCTGTGGTTATATCTATGGTGTTGCTATTGTTGTTTGGCGTGTTAGTTGCTGAAGATAACAAAAAAAGTTTAAGGTTATAAAAATTAAAACTGCCGAAATCTATTATAAGGACTGTCTTACCTGTTAAATTCGCGGCATTGCCTAAAGCGCCACGTTGCGACGCATTCAGCAGCGGTACCGCTGGCACTAGCTCCAAAGATGTGTCCTCTCCATCAGCGTGCCGCTCGTCCATATGCATATTGGCCGGCTCCTCTGTACCGGTCACCATGCGCTGTGTGGCTTCCAGAAGCTCCGGCTGCCCCAACACTAGACGCGATAAGCCTGGCGGCGGTAGACTGTCAGCCTCCAAATTCAACTCCTCATCGTGATTCTCCGAAAGTGGGCTTGTTTGCAAGTACTGGTTGCGCTCATCGTTAGGGGGTGGCGGTGGAGGAGCCTGTGCCGCTGCTGCGCCCGGTAAACTAATAGTTTGTGTAGTGGGCAGCAACAACGATGTTGGCGGTATTGGCAAAGCAGTGCCCAACACTTCTTGATTTTCATGCAAGATTTCCGAATTATCCGGTTCCAAATGATTGAGTAGCGGATTGGCAAAATCTGCCGGCGGCGGTGGCACAGCAAACGCGTTAGCTACGGCTGCAGCTGTAATTTGCTGCGGGCCAGCAGGTGGCGCTGCGATATTGACCCCACGGTGATGTTGCGCTGCGCCTGCGCGTTTGAAAGGATTACCCGCAGTGGCGTTAGCGCCGGGTGGTGGCGGCAAATTACTTGGTGGTGACAAAGCGGGGGGTGGGGATTGCAGTGGTAGACCGATAGTGGTGGCGCCGGCAGGTGGCGCTGTGGGCGGCATAACTTCTGGCTGTATCGGGGCTACTTCATTTTGGAATGCCTGTGGCGGTGTTAAAGCATTATCCAATGGCTCACTGGTCGGGCTGGCAACGCCTGGTGGCGAAGCGTATTGGCGTGAAGGACGCGAAACCGGTTTTGCTTGTGACACATAAACGGAGTTTGGAATGTTGCTGCCAACACCAACTGCGGCTGCGGGTGCAGCGCTAGGTGGCGCCGCGTGGGTAGGCGCTGTGGTATTGTAGTTTTCATTGGTCGCTTCGGAGAGCGGAAGTGCAGCGGGTTTGCCTGCAAATTTGAAAAGTTATGGAAAAGGATTAAATCAAAATAATAGTACAAAATCGATTGCCGCAGCTAATTCTGACGATACTCACCCACATTCACTGCCGCTGCTGCTGCCGCTGCAGCTCTCACATCATCCGCATCGGTCACGGCATATTCTGCGGCTTTCTGTTGTGGCACCTGAACGCTGCTCGCAACTTGCCGCGGCACTTGTGCCGTTTGACGATTATTTATAGTTGGCACTTGAGGTGTTATTGTTGCAGATTCGTTGTCGACGCCTGTGCTGTGCGCATTCGCATTGACGTCGTCGCCAATATTCCAACTCCAGTTGTCGTTCGACTTCGCACCAAAACTTTCCTCGATTACATTGGGCGCATTGTAATTCGTAGGCTGCGCGTCAAATGCATTGTGCGGCGATGCCTGCTGTTGTACCGCCGGTTTATGTATGGGCAATTGCGTCGAGGGAGGCGCCTGCTGCCCAGCTGGCGTTTGTTCCACTTCACCGCCAACCACGTTGCCATTATCATTCCAGTCCCAGTCGCCCCAGCCATCGCTTCTGTTGTTCGCATTGCTATTGTCGAATAGCTCAGCAGCGGCTGGTTGTTGTGGCGGCGGCTGTTGTGGCATTTGTGTCGGCTGCTGCTGTTGATAGTGAAAATAGTTGGCCGCGTCAGGCGCTACTTGCTGTGGCGGCTGTTGATATTGTGACGTCTGTGCAGCTGGCTGTGCTGTTGGTGGCTGCTGCTGTGTCGCTTGGTTTTGGTTTGCTGTGAAATAATTGTCGTATGTGGTTGGATGTGGATATGCTTGTTGCTGCTGCTGTTGCGTTGGCACGTTATTAGCCGTTGGCAGATCTGGTGGTTGCCAGATGTTATGTGGTGCAGTTGTTTGTTGCTGCTGCGGCTGCGGATATAAATTGTTGGCATTTTGTGTTTGCTGCTGCTGTTGTTGTTGCGGCCAATTGTTGTTTGCGGCGGCAGCATTCGATTGCATCATTTTGTTTGGTGGCGCGTAAGGCTGTTGCTGCCAGGCGTTCGCTGCGGCTGATGGCTGCTGCTGCTACAAAACGAAAAACAATGGCTATTAAAAAGAAAAACTGGTTTGGAATTCGTAAAGTTTATGCAGAATAAATGCAGTCGTTCTTATTGGCATTTATTTTTGACTTTATTTGTGCAGATTTACATTCAAATGTTCGGATTTGCATATGTATATAGTATTTGCAATTGTATGCTGTTTGGGTTGGTCTATTTTATTAGAAGCAAAAAAATATTAAAATAAAGAAAAAAATTTAAGTCGTTTAAATTTTTTTTCTTAAAATTTCTTACTAACTGTTTGTCATCTGTACGGTCTCAAAATTCATATATGTATGTACATATATATATATGTATATATGTACATATATTTAATACTGTTATAAAATAATTTGCCTATTTATCTATTAGGAATTACTTTTTTATATATTATTTACTTTTCTTTAAGTAAAATTATATAACTTTTTTATTTTTTATTTTGGAATGTTTTTTTTTAATGTATGGGACAGACGTATTTTTATTATATTATTTGTATCTCAATTATTTTTTTTAATATAATCAAATATTTAATTATTTTATTTTATTTTATTATTATATTTTTGTTTTATTTATAAATTATAGCTTTAAAATATTTATTTTTATTTCCTTTATAATTTTTGACAAAATAAATGCAAAAAATAATAAATATTTATAAATAAATTTTTTAGAGACTATAATTATTTATTTAATTTATAAATTAAGATATATTTTTATAAGTAATTATTAGATTTTAATTACTAATTTGAACTTTTGATAACAATCTAATGAAAACAATAAATAAATATAATAAACGAATCATCAAAAAAATATAATTTAAAGTTGAACTCAAAACAAACAAAAATACATTATTGCAGCCGATAAGACGCCCATTTGTGAGGCTTTTATTACAATAAATTTGAGTACAGAAAATAACTGAAAGAAAAAAGAATTTATTCGCTTCTTTGCAAATTATATTTACTTGCAGATAAGAAAAAGCTGCTAAGAAACCCTTACGAATTCTTAAAGCCGAAAAAAATAAATTACATACATATATACATAACAATGCAAGTACCTTATGGCAATACTTGCATTCGTGTACAAATGAAAAATATTCAAAATACGTTAAGCTGGCAACCAGAAATATTTGTATAAAAACGGTAGTGAAACCAGCTGTTAATTTTAATAAATGCAAATATTAATTAAAACACCATTTATACACAGGCTACTTATATACATTCATACCTATGTATAAGTATACCATATAAATATATATATGTATACGGTATGTAAGTGCCTTTCACGCACTCACACATACCTGTATCGCAGTGCAAATGCTCATGATAATGAGGTCGTGAACTGGCATATTCAATACAATACACGTCGTATTTAACGGAATATCAATGCACCAAATAAATAAATAAAATCTACTATATATAATAAAATAAAACGAATTAAAAGAATGGAATGTGTCCCGAAAATGTAATGACCAAAATTTACAAAAAAAAATGTCTCAATAAAGTTCCACACATGCGTGTGTACATAAATGCATACTAACTAAATTTGCACCAGTGACAGGACAACACAACATACATATTTACACACATTCACACGGGCGAGACCCACTTAATGCAAATCAAGTTACCTGTTGTACGCCAAAGTGACCAGGCTGCTGCGGTTGCTGGTGTGTACCACCGTTGGCATGCATTTGTGAGCGCATAGAGTTATGCTGTTGCGACTGATGTATGTTATTGTTAACGTTTATCGGTTTGCTCATATAAGCGCTAGTGGTGGAAGCCAAATTGGATGCAAGGGATGGTGCCGGATTCGTGTAAGCATTTGTTGCAGCCACGGTGTTTGCTTGTGCATGCGATTGTGTTGCTAAATGCTGTTGCTGGTGTTGTAAATTTAGCGGTGACTGCTGCTGCTGAGCCACCGGTGGAATTAGATGTTTCTGCTGTTGTGGATAGGAGTGTTGCGACTGCTGCTGTGGCAGCGTAGGGGGTGGTGCATTACTTTGCACCCAAGACATTTTTACAATTTACACACCGAAATTGAAGCTAGATGCCAAATATTGGAATAAAAATAAGCCCATGAAATAAAGTTGATGTGAAATGTACAAATATATGATGGTTTGTAGTATGCAAGTAAACTTAAGATGATTGACCATATTAAATTGTATTAAAATGAAAATGAAGACAATAAATGTTTTTGTAGTTCGATGTTATCAATAATGTAAATACTAAATATAAAATAAATAGAATGGAAAGGAAACGAACATATCCCACAAATTCCAAATGTTACTCATATGCAGTCAAAATCACATTAGATATATATAAATTATTAACTATATGTTAAGATATTTCTCATTTACTGCATTTTGTGCCAATTTGAAAGTACATGTTCCACTACCAATAAAACATATGTACATATACAAAATAAAAATGCTTAATAATGCCGTATGCTCTATAACCAACAACCGTATAAAACACACCTGACGTATCAAAAATATGGATATGAGTTGAATATACACATACATATGTATATGGATGCCAATAATCTAGCCCCATTTAATCCACAGACCATACAAGAATAAAAAAAACACTATATTGTTGGTTCAGTTGTGGGTTTGTTGTTGTCACTACTCCCATACTCAAGTAAAGGCGTTGTTGTTGCTTTTGTACGGTTGGTGGTGCGGCAAATAAGCATAAACGAAAAAGTTTACGTGGAAGTTTTCATGGTTTCACTAACCACCACCAACACCAATGAAGTATTACCTTTTTCTTGCTTGCACTACACAATTAATAACACTTGCAGCTACTTAAGCTTTTATAGCATATTTAAAATTAATTTTTTTATTGTATATTTATCGCTTCGGTTAATTGAAATATAAATTTACAGGTGATTTTCGTGAAAGTTATAAAATTTTCCAGAGAAAAATCTACACAGTGCGAAAGAAAAATCACAATGAACGAATTGGTGACATTTGGGAAAACGAAATGTCAAAATGCAGTAAAGGTTGACAATTGGCGAAACTAATGATCAAAGGTAACACACGATTGGCATGGTTGCATGCATAGCAAATTGCACACCTTACGTCTCATATAGTTTTATTGTACTTGCTGAAAGCATTGG
Source organism: Bactrocera zonata (assembly GCA_037783105.1). NCBI lineage: Eukaryota > Metazoa > Arthropoda > Insecta > Diptera > Tephritidae > Bactrocera > Bactrocera zonata. Next base: position 157,822 of record JBAWJQ010005455.1, on the reverse strand, counting down.
TAATGAAAATTATATAACTAAACCCACATAAATAAACAAAATCATCTACAGCACGTAAGTTCAATAACCTATTGTTGTTCGTGTGTAAAGTTTTCGTGTGCCCTTGTGTACAATTTAACTATTTATTATTATTCACCACTACACTTTTAGTACTTCACCATTTACTTTCTTAAACACTAGCAACACTTTCACATATGACAAATGCGCAATCTACGTAAATGTAAATTTTCTCCCTTCAATTCTCGTTTTTCAACTTACGTCTTTGTGGTTCAATTAAGCACTTTCAATATATGTTTTTGTTTTTACACAAACAATTAAATGCATAATTTTAATTTAATAATGCACGCTAATTAAATTGTTTTCGTTTGTATTCGATATAACTTTCGTTTGGCTTGCGAATTTTTGAGACATTTACAATATTTCCACTAGGTTGAAAATTTCGTACAATAGGAAAAATCTCACTGCCAACTCAAAACGAATTGTACAACATCTGACGTTTCTCACCTGTTTATGGCTTTTCCGCAACAGGGTGACTAGGATAGAAAAAGCTGAACTAATTTTAACTTTTTCGAAAATTTGTATTGTTAGAATAAAAGATAGTTTTTACATATTTTTGCAGTTTGCAAAAACATATTAGTTAAAATTTGTTAAAAAAAAATTAATTAAATAAATTATTTAAAAAATTTTGTTACGGCTTCGCAACCCTGCAATACAACAAAAATCCAATTGCCCTCTGATTTTGACATTTAGCTGACGTGTTCGGTCGCTCTAACTCGTAAATTTCACCAATTTGCAGCAAAACGAATACATCACTTGTTTTGTTGCGTTTTTATTCATTTTTTAGACTGTAACTGAAAAACGAGCAGATTTATAAAGAAGAAAGCTAAACGTAAAAAGTTTCCAAAAGACACAAGAGGTTGTAATGAGTGCAGTGCCTGCAAATTGCAGCAAGTAGTAAAACGAATTCCCAGGGATCTAAGAAGTAGTAAATGCTCTATCGTAGCACACACAAAACACAAAGATGGCACTACTAACTATGATTGCGCGTGTAATCGATGGACTTCCATTGGTTGGTACCATGCAAGATGACGAACAGGTATGTGTAACAATTGGCCAATAAATGCATACTTCGGCAATGTCAAGGGTCAAGTTTTAATTGAATATATTTGTTTATCTGTCATCATTTCAACAGTCCGGGCGCAGTATACTGGAGTATCAGAATCAAGCGAAAATGCTATTCAGAAAATTAGGATCACATTCACCGGCGCGCTGTAGTATCGAAACAGGACCATACTTATTCCAGTAAGTTATTTGCATAGAAATAAGTGCAAAGTGCAACAATTTATATAGCATAGTTAACATTTTTTGCTTATGTGGAATGTTTTGTTTTTGCTTGGCTTCTTATCTGTGTTGTCAGTGCTATTTCACATTTTCACAATAAATTTTCACTACATGTCTTTTGTTTTAGCTATCTAATAGAAAATGATGTTTGCTATCTAGTGATGTGTGATAAAATGTACTCCAAACGTTTGGCCTTCAATTATTTAGAGGATTTAGCGCAAGAGTTTCATGCCAACTATGGACGGCGTGTCAATTCCGTGACGCGACCCTATGCATTTATCGAATTCGACGTTTACATACAGAAAGCCAAAAAACAATTGACCGATCGGAGACGAAATATAAATGCAATTAATACACAACTACAGGACGTGCAGCGAATAATGGTAAGAAGTGTTAATAAGCATATTATGAGTAAAATTGAAATATTTTTATTTACATATAGGTACAAAATATTGATGATGTACTGCAGCGCGGCACAGTGTTGTCAGGTTGGTCATAAAAGAACCATTCTCATAGATTTATATATTTTACAAATTTCTTTCACTTTTTATTGTAGAATTGGACACAAAAACGCAAAATCTGTCGATGATGTCTCAGAAATATAAAAAGGATGCGACATACTTAAATCGAAAATCAATGTATTTGAAATTGGGCGCCGCCGGTGTTGCTATAGTAGTATTTATTTTGTACTTTTGGGTTTTGTAATAATTGTTAAATGTTTATTAAAAAGTATGATGATACAAAAAATACTAACTAACTATTGTATGCATGCGTCATAACAATATAAAAGTGCACGACATAGGGATATTTTTGGTGACAACTGAATGACAAATATTTTATTTTTTAGTTTTTTTTCTAGGTAATGTAACGATATTTATCAAAGCTATAAAATTTTTCCTGTAACAAATATGTTGCATGAAACAATGTACACACTATTATTTCATAAACAAAGGCAAAATATATTTGATTGTGCAAAATATTAATACGAGTCTTTTACAATAGGAAATGATTTAAACCTACTTACATATGCAAATGTATCAATTCGCACAAAAATTTGTTGGACATAACTTGCTAGTTAGCTTTTGCTGTTCTCCTCTTCTGTTTCTTCACCTGAAGATGAAGACGATAGCATTTCCCACAATTGCTCGTCAGTGAACAGGAAATTGCTGGGTGCTTTCTCAAACTCCTCACGTTTGCGCGAACGTGCTTCACGGCGTTTCTCCGCTAAAACATTGGACAGCTTTTCAGCATCTCGCGCCGCTTGCAACTCATCAGTGTCAGCATTATCTCCTTTTGTTGAACTCTCGACTAAACGTTGTTTGTGTAAGGCTTCTATGCTGGCTTCATGACTTTTGGTCTCCGCTTCGACATCCTCATCTATTGAAAATAGTATATAATGTGAAACATCTGTATCAATAATTGAATATCAAACAAATTACCGCTGTCAATAATATCACAGCCGGCCGGATTTTCCTCATAGCTGACGAAGATGCAGGGGAACTCCACTAATGTTTTGCCCGCTAAATTGGCTTTCAATGTTTTACGCATATCTAAAGCATAATAGCGCGTACGCGAACACTTGATACCTTCCGCCTTTAGCAGTAACTATTTAATTAGCAGAAAACTTTTATAGCATATGAACGCTCCAATATTAGTTTATTTACCTTCAGTTTGCTAAGTCCTGCACTTTGATAGTATTCCAAAGCCTTCTTTTGTGGCACAACTTCTACGCTTTTTAAATTCACATATTTATCCAACAACTGTCCCAATCTCAAATCCTCATCGCAACGCTCGTCTACATACTGCAAACCACCCGCATTGACGAACACCCACTCTATGCGCCAAAAGATTTTACGTAAATTCCAATCAAAGTAGGTGGTATTATTTTTGTGGCGCGTAAAATTGGGCAACAAAAATCGTAGCACCGTTCGGCGTTCTGCAGCAGCGCCACGCAAACGAAACAAATGTGTTGGCAATGTTTTATTGTAACGTGTGAAACGTTTGATTGTATCCTGCTTGCGATCACTAACATAACGTGTGCATTCTTCCAAAAAGTAATAATCGCTCATGAAATCCATTTTGGTCATTTTCCTCAGTGGTATGAATTTGGTGCGATCGCGTTTGCCATCACAGTCGAGCTCCTTTTTATGTATTTGCACACAACGCAAGCAGCAGGTTTTCACCTCACATTTGGGGCAGCAGTAGCGCGCATTAACAGCGGCGCAAACTTCGCATTTACCAAGGCGTGGAAAGTATCGGCTTCGTATTAAATAAAAACAGATTTCTCATTTTAAAATCTCTTGTTTACTTCTAGCCACTCGGCGTGAACAGCACATATACATTTGTATATAATGTTATGGCTTATTGAAAATCTCGTTTCACATTACCTGCTATTAAGTTCCTCATTATCACTATCGCTGCTGCTACTCTCTTCTCCCTCGCTATCAGCATCTTCCTCTGATGTGCCAGAGTTATCTATCTTAACTCGCTTCTTCTTATCAATATCAGTCTGTACGGGCAAATCCGTAGTCGCCACTGTTTCTTGTAAGCGCTTCATATTTTATAAAGCCGCACTGAAATTAAATTCAAATTTACATTCACTGCGGCTTCAGCACAGTTTTGACAGCACACACTTGTTATTTTATTCTCTTTGCTGTGCTTATCAATTTTTTTCAAACCATCAGCTGTTTATGTCAACTTAAAAGCAAATCATTTAAGTCGCGAAAAATCATTCGAAGTGTTTCACTATATCACAATAATTCGTAAGTAAAATTGAAATTAATAATTCTTTAAAAAAAGAAAAGGCGTCCAGACGAAGTGTTGCTGTGTAGTAACTTTAATGTGGTTTTGTTCGAAAGCCTTTTCGTGTTCAAACTCAAGTGTAGTGTTGTGCTTCAATGTTTACGTAATAATTTTTACAAACATAAAACGTGAAATTATTAAATTTATTACACTTTCACTTAGAAACACGTATAAAAACACAATTCAGTGCACTTTTTATTGTTCAAAATCAAAGAACTTGTTAACAAAATTTTCCAAATAGAAATGTCAGTGCTGTTTGCAAACCACGTGTATTGTCAAATCTTGAAAACATGTTTTATTCCTTTTTCGTAAACAACTCTTTTTTGTCGTTATCACAAAAGCAAGTGTTTCACTATCGACCAATGAAGAACATACGAGTTTAACCCAGTAGCAAATTACATGTCTACAAGAAATATTATCGATAAGCAATATTTCAATTGAGTGATCGAGCATCGCGCTTAAAAATTTGTTCAAAGGCACTATTAAAGAATTATTTGATTTCTTACAAATATATATATATATATATATAAATTCAGAATAAGCACAATTCATTTGTGTACATGTGTCCAAATAGACCATTCACACAATATTGTTTACATGTGCATATGTAAATGGTCATATTATACAGTTTGATAACCTTAAATGCATAGGTCAAAATTAGAAATCTGCTTTTACAATTAAAAATAATCTGACAATCGATAACTTTTACAATTCATTATTTTTCTTATCAGCGGTTGTGAACACAATTCGAAAAAAATTAATTTTTTAAATGTGGTGAAGTAATCAAATGCTGCATAAAAATATATATGTACATATGTAAGTATGTATAAACATACTTGCATACATATGTATGTATGTTTACTTGTTGCAGTTTAGCTATGAGATAATAAACTTTTGCAATGATTGCTCATTTTCAAAATCTATTGGAAACAAATAAGGTACCCTACATCATCAAAGAACTATTATAATTTAGTCATGATAAGAAAAGAAAAAAAGCTCCAACATGTCTGTAATACTCGTATTTATTTAAGAGTTTTATTTAGACACAGATTTAAATATTACACTAAAAATACCAGAGAAATAGACTTTCACATTAAATAATTCCGGATACAGAGAAAAAGTATAATGGAGCTAGTGAAAAAAATGTGTATTTAAACAAGTGTGCACTAAAATTTACTGCAAACAAGGGAAACCACCGAAGCTATTATACCCTTCACAAATAAATGCTTTCCGCACAAGAACTTGATTGTGATCAATTAAATGTTTGTACTGCTAAGGGTGTGGAACATATACATATGTACATAAATTTTGGTGTGCGCTTTCATGTTCTATAAAAATATTTGTCATTTAACCTACATACTTATTTACATATAAATAAGTAAATTAAAATATTTGTAAATAGTTATCGTTTTTATGGGAATTGCAAAAACGAGCTCTGACGTATCCCACCTCAAACTGACGCATATTTTACATGTTCTTGCATGTTTAACTTTGAACAGTTCTAATAAGAAAATGATGCATGCATGTGTATGAGGTAAAGTACATCCGTTAATATTCTGTTAAAAATTTTTATAATTGGCAAGCACAATTCTCTCTGATGCTACACAATTAATATAATTAACTTATTCTCTTGAAAAGTCTGAATTTCCCATATCATGCATATGTATATAAAATTACACTCATGCACTAACCGTTGTTTATAGAGAAAGCACACTTTCAAATGTGACGATAAATTATTCACTATTAAATAGCTTACGTTGTTACGTTATCGATCTGTACACGTAACATTATGTATGAACATAAAAACATAATATTGCCTTATTGTCTGCAATATTGTGATTGTGTAGCAATAAAGCATTCAACAATATTTAAAAAATTATATTTTTCTCAGCATTTGAGTGCGCCAACATTTATTTATTTAGAAGCTCAGAACTTTGTAAAACTAAATTTTTGCCTTATCATTCTCAAGATTCGTGCGATAATTTTATACAGAACCGCTTTACTCAAAGTAAAGAACCTATGTACGTAAATATACCATATGTTTGCCATTTTCGCGCTCAATTTTGCAGTTAGGCTCTTCGGCGCATATGTATGTATGTAGGTACATATATACATACATATGTGTGTTCAAAACAACACATGTGTTTGCCCCTACTGTGTGTAGCTTTTTTACTACTTGTATTTTGCTTAAGTATTATTATTTCAAATTTCCAGTTTGTGCTCGCGCAAAATGGCTCGACGAGTGCTATTCAGTCGCTTGTCGGTTATTGAACATAGAGCTTATTTCTCGCATACATCACGACCGTTTCTATTGCCGCGTCGTGCTGATATCAACATGTTAAGTACCGAAAAGCCAGCACCAGTTGCAGCAATGCCACAAGGATTAGCAACGCCATCATTGACATGTAATTTTGCCACACAGAAACCACAAAAACAGCCGGAACCCAGTATTGAACAGCAATATGAGGTGAGCTTAGAGTGCATGGAATGCATGCACGCATGCGTTTTTCCCACTTGCAGTGATGTATAACAACAAATACTGCAAGACGTTACTGCACGTGTGTTTTATGCATACTTGGCTTTTCTCTAAAGCTTAGTATCTTGCTAGTAACGTGAATGCATGTGCTGCCAGCGCGTGCGAAATATTCTACACGTGTTTATGTTGTATAGCGCCGCATAACTTTTCAGCATTGCTTTGTTTACAGACTCATAAATATGTGCTGTTGTTGTTAATGTTATTTATTTTTTGCACCTGGTATTAGGAATGTGTTAGTGATTTGAATACGCTGCAATCGAATGCGACAACGATACGCCGTTCAATTTTGCTGAATAATAAACAATTGCCATTAAGTGATATGCACAAGTATATGGAGCGAAGTGGCCTGAGTTTGGAAGAATTGGAGAAGATACCTTTCATACACGTGTCTGGCACAAAGGGGAAGGTAAGTGGTAGCGATAAGTAGAAATAGTTACAAATATACATACATATGTATGTATGTATGTACATATATTTGTGCTTGCATTTCCACTTTCGCGGGTGTCAAGTTGAGTAAATACCTGCGAATGAGCATTTGAAACCTGCTATAACACCAACTCATATTAAATATGAAATCTACGAATATTCCAACAAGCTTTCACACACTCTTTTGTTTTTTTTTCATAACTTTGCTATCAACAGACACAATATGCTTATAATAAATGAAATAGATCAATTGCTTCAATCAAACACACATATATAAATGCCAACTTAGATAACTGTTATGAAATAGCTGCCAACAGCAAAACACTCTAATTTTTAGCAACGCAAATTTTGTAAATATTATCGCAAGGCTAACAGACGTATCTAAACTATTACGTTATCTACACAAATTGCAACGAATAAGTCATAAGTGCCGGAATAAGCACTTACATACCACCATACAAATGTCGCGCTTTAAGTGCCACCGGGATTATATTAGTTATAAGCGTTTGTAAATACCTACGAAAAGTACTTTATTACTTTAAATTATTTTTGTTAGATAAGTTTTCTCAAGTTTGCTTAGACATGCAATTCAAACAAAAACTTAATGATGGCATTGTGCAACATGTATTGCAATTGTAATATGTTAAAAGGATCGTTTTAAATTTGAATTTAAAAATTGTATTATGATGAGCTGGTCTAAAGTTATCGATATCACAGCCAAGTAAAAACATTAAGGCTAGTACCACAGTACAATTATTTTTATAGATAAGTGACCAGACCACACATACACAGGAGTTTCGGTTAGTTTTATCAAATCGGCTTTTAGAAACTCATGGAAACTTTAACACAACTCTATGTTATACCATGTTCAGACCGAAAATTTTAAAGGTTAGATTACATTTAAGCATTTCATAACCCAAAAGTGTTCTCACTGCCGTAAGAAAGATCAAAAAACAGCTGTTATTGTCATTCATGAAGTCACATCGCTTAATATTTATCAAAAGGAAAGATTATCATATAGCATTTTGAAATAAAAGCAGTCTTTTTTCAAATATTTTCCAAATAACAGAAATATTGGATGCATTTTTTCATTTGTTAAGTCGATTTTCAGGTGAAATTAGATTCATTGCTTTAAAAAATATTTATTTGTTTACATTTCTTTCCCTTTGTAGTGTCTAAATCAGCTGTGATAATGTAAAAGATTTCCAGTGCTGACAAGTAGATTGCGCAAAATCAGAGTCGCACAGAGAGATTTAGCGTGGATCAGTTTCAAATCATTTCAATAAATGGATTTGGAACTGTCATTTTTGTATGGCGAAATCTTTATAAATTTTTAAGATTAGTGGGATAATCCATTTAACAGCTGAAATCGTGTGATTAAATGTCGGTCTGAACATAGTATTAGTTTAATGCAACTCTATGTTAGCACTATTCGATAATTAAACCATTATTTAAGCGATAGTCGGCTTGCATTGTGAATATATTTGCGGTTAGAAGAAAATTTGATAATTATTTGTTGCATAATATAACTGCTTTAATGCCCAAAATTAATATATAGTGGGGAAACTACATTTCAGAGATTAAAGCAATTTTATTAATCGTAGAAAAAGTTAAAAAAAAAATTATACAAAACTTATGACTAAAAAAAATTAAAAATTATTACTGAATTATTACTAAAAAAATATTACTGAAAAAAAAAATCTTACTAAAAAAAATATATAAATAATTTATCAAATTTTTAAGTATAAAATGATTTTATATAAGGTGCAAAAAAAATATTTTATGCAGAAAATTAATAAAAATCAAAATTATTAAAATAAATTAAAAATACGAAAAAGTAAGGGAAAGACTGATTTTAAGTATAATGATTTTATTTTAAGTAAAATAATAGAATATTTATGTAGAAAATAATGAAAAATGCTAATATAGTAATTTTTGTGCCTTAAGGCGTAACAAAACAATGACGTAGGCCCACAAAACCAAAGAAATAAGTATGTATTGCAAATTTTTGTTAGGATTTCATAATTCAAAATAAAAACATTTTTAATCTTTCTAGCTCATGTTTTTAATTGCAAATAAAATTTCATATTTTTACGCACTGTCATATGCAATTCGTTGATAATTTCATAAGACACTTGAACTTGATAACCCCCTCAATTCTTTCGGTACAAACCAGTTCACAATTACTAGTTGATTAAATTTAAATGAACGATGTATTAGAAGACAATATGTACAAAAATATGTACATATGTACGTATTTATGAGTATATAACACTAGCTAATTGGCAAAAATATATGTATGACTCATAAAGCAACCCATAAATAAATTTTCAACCTCCACTTATTAAAGGCAGATATAAAGAATATATAACACAGTTTAGGCCTTTTGAATATGGAAAGCCTGAATAGAATTTTACACACTTTAAGCTTTTTTATGAAAAGGAAAAATGCAGTTTGTTGAATAATTAATCACATCTCTATAACCGATTACAACTTTTCCGCGAGCACATTAATCAAAAGTAACAGTATTATAATACTAGCAGAGATAAAGAGATGTCCAACTCCTCTCTCATTGTCTAGTGTTAGCAACAAGCTGACAATTAAATTCTGGTTAACTTAACTAAAACTCGGTAAAGAACCTTTTTTATATTTACATAAGCAAAACTTGGTAAAGAACCTTTTTTATATGGTTAGCAACAAGCTGAGAGTTATGTTCTGGTTAACTTAACTAAAACTCGGTAAAGAGCCTTTTTTATATTTACATAACCAAAACTTGGTAAAGAACCTTTTTTATATTTACATAAGCAAAACTCGGAAAAGAAACAATTTTTTAACCAGCACTTAACTGACAGATGGCTGCTGCACAGACATTGAGAAAACGGCACTCACTAATTTTCAATTTCATTGAGCTATAATTTCAGAGGTTTATGTACTACATTTTATCTTTGTGTTTTAGGGTTCAACATGTGCCCTAACCGAATCCATACTTCGCGCACATGGCATCAAAACCGGCTTCTATAGTTCACCACACTTGTTGTCAGTAACGGAAAGATTTCGCCTCAACGGTCAACCCATATCGAAACACAAATTTGTACGCACCTTCAGACGCGTCTACAATTGCCTGCGTAAACAACAGCAATATGAGGGGGATATGCCGGCATATTTTAAGTTCCTAACGATACTAAGTTTTCATCTGTTCCTCGAAGAGAAAGTGCAGGTTGTCATAATGGAGGTGGGCATTGGCGGCGAGTTGGATTGTACAAATGTGATAAGGTAAATGACAAAAGAAAACATGCTTGATAAAACAAAGTTAAATTTATGCAATATACGATTCACGCAGCAAGACGAGCTGCTCTTTTAAGCCGCGTTTATATGTAAAAAAAATTAATAAAAGCTTTTTTTTTTTGTATCAGAATCTTTGGTATATTAAAATTCCACTTCGTGATATTGTGATGACATTCAGTTTAAAATAATATGGTGTTTAGACCCATCGGTTTCAATACAGCATAATATGGTGTTTAGACTTTTACAAATGCTTTGATGAGCAACTCTTTTAAGATTTGTAAAGCATGAACTTGAAAAATATTTAATTCTGAAAAGTTGTATTAATAATTAATTTATTGTTTGCAGAAATACGCCAACCGTCGGCATAACCTCACTTGGACTGGAGCACACACACTTGTTGGGCGATACGCTTACTGAAATCGCTTGGCAAAAGTCGGGTATTATTAAAGACAACGCTGATGTTTACACATCTGTAACACAAAAAGAATGCCTCGATGTGATCAAAAAGCGTGTCGCGGAACATAACGTAAGCAAAGTGAATTGTTGAAAATTAACTTAATATATAAATTTTCAATATATTTCCAGGCCACGCTACACATAGCGCCTGAGTATGCGGCATACTTCCGTACACCCGAAAATGCAGAGCTACTTTCTAGCCTCAATGAAGTGATACGACTTAATGGCTCTTTGGCCATACAGCTAGCCTATGACTGTTTGCGCAAAAATGGCTACGAACGCTACAAACAAATTGAGCTTACGCAGCTAACAAAGGAAGTGGAAAAAGGTTTGCAGCAATGCAATTGGCCGGGACGTTGCCAAATCTTGGGAATTGATAAGCTGAAGTAAGTTATTTTTAACAAAGACTATTACAAACACCAGCTAATAAATTTTATTACGCCTTTAGATTTCACATCGATGGTGCGCACACTGTCGAGAGTATGCGCGTATGCAGGGATTGGTTTAAGCGTGTAACGGAAAAGAGGTTGGTAAACCATTAAATAAATTTTCAAAAGTATTATTAAAAATTCTCAACTGTTTTTAGCCCGAACCCACGTGTGCTCATCTTCAATACCACCGGTGAACGTGATTCGCGGCGCCTGCTTGAGGTACTCTACAGCAATATCGACTTCGATACGGTTTACTTTGCGCCCAACATTGCTTCGGGTGCCTCAAACCACAATGACAATACTACGGTTTTCGGCATAACGGAACAGTTGAAACGTGCTCGTCTGCATGCGAGCATTTGGTATCAGTTATGCCTTGAGTCAGATGAAAGGGATACCTCGAAAACATTCGGTTCGATACATGATTGTTTTCGCGACATACGCGCCATTTACGGCATGCAGCAGCCGGTGGATGTGCTAGTTACCGGTTCTTTACATCTAATCGGTGCCACGATGGCGGCATTCAAATATTTATAAAAAAAAGTTCCGCGTCAAAACGCTTCGAAGAAATGTACATATAACATATTGTAATAATATTTATATAATATATAATGTAAACGAGTAACGAACTAGTTTTTTGTCTTAATAACGGAAAAATAAATATTTTAGTTAGAACCAAGGGAGGTTTTGAAAAGCAAAAATTGGTTTCATTTAATCGAAAGCGTTAGCGACGAGGGGTAGTGAAAGATTTCAGCCAATTTACTTAAATACTTCGACAAGAGAGTTTTGAGCTCACAATTCGAGGTTCTGCTCTTTGATAAGGAGAGCTTCTGGATGATCAAGAAGCCAACTGCGGATTTAAGAACTTAGATTTAGTTGCTTTCTACCAGATACCTCTCTCTTTAAGGTTAAAGCTCACTTTCGAACAAGTAATGTCATTAGTCATCAGTTATTCTTAAAGTTTACGTTTTAATTTGCTTCTACTGGGCCGACTATTGCTGCATTCTCGTAAACTCGATCTGATTTGCTTTCCAGCTTCGATAAAACGGATACTAAACGTCCTAAAGATATAGTTTGATAGAGAATGGGAAAGATTGCACTGGTCTTGCTTCTGAAACGACGAAATCGATTTATTTGAGGTTATGAACAGATAAGCTATGGTTTTAAAAAAAATTGACCGAAGACTTGAAACCCTCATCGAAAAATTGAGGTATTACGAATTACACTACCTAAATTATTTTAAAAGTTTAAATTCTTGTGTCCGTATCCGCGGTACTAATGATACACGGTGTCATCCCAATAGATGTACTCGCAAAGGATAGAGGATTACCCTGATTAAGGAAAAAGAACGGAATAGAAATACACATGTCCGCCACACAACAGATAAGGAAGATACATTTGAACTCTAGTAAGGTAAGAAACAAGGGAGTGCAAAGGTAACAAGGAGTGCTAAAGAAGCACAAAGAACTTAAGAAAACAAACTTCGGCAATTCAGCTCGGAAAATCTAGTGGAAAAAATTATAGCCGGCGACGAAATGGCAGCAAATGGCTTTCTATATGGAATACCTCCTACACACTACAAAAAAGGTACAAGGACGGGCCGGAAGAATTCAAGTCAATGATGTTGGCCGCATAATCGTAGGCATCCCTGGACGCAGGGGGAGTAGAAACTGAGCTACATTGACTTTATCATGGAAACTAAAGTAATGCGAAGCCGCCGGGTCAAGTGCAAAATGTATTATAGAAGGAGGAGTGTTTTAGTGGCTACATCACTCATGTTTGAAAACGATCTCTATATTGCGCAAAAGCATTTAAAAACTGCTTACGGCCTCAAACAATCCTTTAGTTCCTAAATGATTTTCAAAAAACTTCTAAGCCTGCTTAAGGGGTTAGGGGTAGTCAGAATTTTCAAAAAATTATTTTTTTTTTTTTTTTTGCATTTTCGTTAAGTGTAATGTCTTAAAAATATTCTCTGAAAACTTCACGTTGATTCGACAATTAGTTTTTGAGTTATTCGACGAATAACAAAGAGAGCTCGGGCACTTCAAAGCGCTAGTGTGAAACTTTAAACGCGTTTTTTCTCAAAACTATGTTTTTTGAACTGGTGACTATTGTAACTCGAAAGCCGTTCAGTAGATTTTAATTAAATTTATATAGCTTTCAGAATACATAATAAACTCGAGCCTGACCGAAGATTTTTTTTTTTTCAAAAATTTCGATTTTTTAAGACCAATTAACAGTTGATTTTTTCCCAAAAATTTAGACACAAATTTCCTGAGGCCGCCATTTTGTTAATTTTTGAAAAAAAAAACAAAATCCTTCGATCAGGCCCGAATTTATCTATTTATAAAACTACTTTTTTTTTCCGATTGATTTCAGATGAATCTCCAAGGACTTATGGTTGTCACCGCAAGTACCTTTTTTTAGAACTTGGTCAACACAAACAACGATAACTTTGGAAATTAATTTTTTTTTTTTGAAATTTTCGTGACTTCAAGTCAACACATTCTATAACAATGCCATATTACTACTTTTGTAAAATAACACGATTTAATAGCAAAAAAAAAAAAAATACTGAAAATTCTCATTTTTTCGTGCCTTTGACTACCCCTAACCCCTTAAGCGTAAGCGCCCTTTCGAAGAGAAGTCAACCTGTTCTTTTCTGCTCATAAGTGTATTTGTCCTCCAAACATTGCCCTTATAAATTTTAGTACTAATCTACTACTCTACTATTTGAAACTGTACCTAACAGGATTATCATCATTACAGATTCTCAAAATTAAATTTAACGGTTTAACTAAACCAGCTTCCATCTAATGAATTATTGTAAAGAAGTCTTCATATTGTCTGACCTCAAGAAAACGAATCCAAAAAATGGCTTCAACAACAGAAACTTTTCAAGTGTTGCCCTCACCACAAAATTGCTGCCTAATTAAGCGGCAAGCGTTAGCCTTTCGAAGCCGAAATTTCTAAAATACAAAAACGACAACGGAAATATATACATACATACATATATTTGTACAGGTTGGCAAAGTAAAACTTGATGCGATTTGCCTAAAATGCTAAGAAATTATGCTAAACGCGCCCACACCACACAAGCTTACAAAGCGGCGCGGATAGAAAAATTGAAAACATTTATAAAATCTACAGGGGGTTGCTAAATATGTGACCAATCAGCGAAAAGCAATGTAATATCCTCCACAGGATGTGCAATAACGGCGAGTGAGTGGGTGGCGGGTTGAGAGCAAGTGCATGCAATAAAAAAACATGTGAGAGAGAGAGCTAGCACGAAGTGTGCTAATAGCAGCGTATAAGCATAAGCGAGAGCTTAACGGCATTTTTTCAAAAACAAAATGGCCAACATAAGCCCGCTGTGGGTGGGTGGATGTTGGAGAGTAGACGTGTGTTAGTGTATGAGAGTAAGCGCAGAAGGATGCGATTGAGATGAGCAGATGGCAGTTGTCAATGTGCGCGTGGCAGGATGACAGCAAGCGTTTAGATAGAGGAGAGAGCACCTAAATATGTTTGTATCGCATATGTGCTATTAATACGCGTTTTTATTGAATAACGGTTAAATGTAATGCAGCAGCGGGTTGAAACTTTTGCTCTACACACATACTGATGCACTTTTTTTTACATTTTATTTGCTAAGAGAGTCTTGGCAGCCGACAATTTGCGTTAATTCATTTTATCAGCGGCAACGGCGCTATCATATTCGCACAGCCGTTATCCTGCGTACGTAACATTAGTGTTTTAACCGTTAAACGGATTAAACGGCACAATCAGTTGGCCATTTGACTTCATTTGCAACGGTTACGCGTCAACGACAGGAAGTTAGTTTAAGAAAAAATTAAATTAATTTGATTTAAAATATTTGTTAGCAAAAAAACCGAGTGCAAAGTAATTTAATAAAAAATGACAAGGATTAAAGGCAATGTACAGCCATATGATTCTTAAAAAAAAAAACATTAAAAACTGAAATACACAAATTTAAGTGTGTTAATAACTAAAAGTGCAACAATAAAAATACTTTTAATATTTTCTGTGAAACATTTCGAAATTAGCTCAAGTAAAAAAGAATTCACATTTAATTATAAAAGCACGACTGAGCATATGGCACGCTTGTTGTTACGTTCAAAGTTACAAAAAGTGAAATTAAAATTAGAAAAATAAAATTTTTGGCGTTTTAAAAATTATTATAAACACATTTAAGCTGCAAAATGCATCATCCGAGCTCCAAGTCATTTTTAATACGAGATCTGCTGGGAGATTTAATAAATCGACCGCCGCCGGACAGCGGTAAGACGAACTTGAATTAATTATTATAAGAATGTTCTATAAAATATGCCAGAGTTGGGTTCATTTTAAGTTTTTTGCACTTAAAAAATAGCATTTAAGTTTTCATTTACTTTTTCCTGATTTAACAAGAACGAATTTAATTTGCGTCGGTCATATACATAGGTTAGGTTAAGTTAAACTGGTAGGCCAATAAGCCACGCATAGACCAGTTTTGGGTCCTTTGCGATACCGGTTGGAGTTCAGTTGCTAGGTCCATGACTAGTAATCATCCTTTAGCATCGGTCATATAAAAGCCACTAAGACTTTTACTACAACAACCGCTAAAAATCTCTGTGAATCTGGGAATGAACTTAAACCGCACCGATTGCGATTCGATTATGAAAAGCTTTTAATTTCCTCAAAAAAAAAAAAAAAAAAAAAAAAAAAAAAAAAAAAAATCGAATGACTGTCTTTCTCAAATCAAGACGTGGACGTGTTCTGGTTTAAGGCATGGTCTTTTAAAAGAGAAAAAATTATAAATGGGTTTGCTGAAAAAAAACTTTACTTCTACTTATTAAGACTTCTACCAGAGGCTGATAACTGGTAACAGAGCCGATAAGATCAGTAACGTTGATGCCGGATACACCAATATCCAATGTTAGTAGGTACATACTAGACCTAGAAGTTTTATGATACTTGATTCTTATTATTTTAAACAGAAGCTTTATTAGAAACTCTCAACTAAACCGAGCGTTGACCCTCAATTGGAACTGCCGAATTGTGTGCCTAAATAGAAAATTTTCTGCCAATTTATAAGGTCTATTTTAGAGAAATCCATTATTTTTCCAAGAGATAGCTCTGATGGGTTTTAGAAAGATAAGATTTTGAGCTAAAAACCTTCTTAGATATTTTTGTGACTGCTTGACTTTCTACAGCTTGTGAACGCACCAAAGATCGACACCAGCAATGCGAAAACACGCCATATTTTAGAGTTCTTTTAGGATAAAGGCGAAAACCCAAATCAGGCGGCTGAAAATGTGAACAGTTTTTATGGTCTTCGCACTGTAACAGCCAATAACGGAAAATTTTGATTTAGGTTTCAACGATTAAGTAATTAATTAATGTCAAAGAAATTCCACGCTCGGGAAACAAATTGCCGAAAATATCGATCAAATAATGGTAATGGTGGAGTCGGGCCTTCTTGTTAGCACTGTTTCGATTGCCTAGCAGTTGAATATTTTACAAAAACTCGTTTGGATCCACATAATTTAGACTGGATACAAAAAGAAGCTTGATGAAAAATAAAGAAAAAATATTGATCTGTGAATCGCTGCTGAATCCCAACAAAATCGATCCATTTCTGAGGCGGTTGATTACCGACAATGAAAGATTGCTCACTTACGACAACGTTGGGCGAAAAAAGCCATATACGAATCGTGGGGAGCCAGAGCAAACGGTGGACAAGACAGCGTTGACTCTCTAGAAGGCTTTGCTAAGTGTTTGGTGGGATTGACAGGGGGGAATTAAGTATTATGAGTTGCTCCCCTAGCAGGACAGTCTCGTTAATTTCTCCTGTACAGTCAACAATTTTAGCGTCTAATTGAAGTAATCATCTAGAAGCGGTCGGCTGCAGCCAATAAGTAAAGAATTGTGTGGCCCATCACAATAACGCTACGGCTTTGATGGGACCGGCTCAAAATCATCTGCAACGAGCTGGTGTCCAACGGCAAAACTCTTAGATCAAGTTGGCAGTTGGACTGTCTGAAGGTAGCAAACGCCAAGAAGCAAACGCCAAGAAGCGGGCAACTTCCAATCCATCGATAGAGACTCGCCAGAAGATCTAGGAGCTTGGGTTGGAGGAGGAAACGCTGCATATTTGATAATGGGTTGTCAAAAAAGTCTTGCGGTATTTTTATCGAATCAATTCGTGTGGCACCCATACATCGAGCTTCTTAGTGACTCCAAGCTTCTTCAAATGGTTTATAACGGTTTGATGACTACTATGCCGGTCTCTTTCGACCAATTCAGCGATTTTATCGCAATTTTCGACGACAGGCCTTCCGGAGCGTGGCGCATCTTCGATCACCTCTACACCAGAACGAAAACGTTGAAACCATCGTTATGCCGTGGAAATGGAAACTGTATCGGGTTCATAAGCTGCATAAATTTTATTGGCGGCTTGAGATGCATTTTTGCCTTTATAGTAGTAGTACTGTCACTGTTCCCGGCTTCTACTACTCAGCTTTGTCCGTTCAAATACGCTCTGTTTCTCTATAAAACACCCTACAAACAACAACATTCTTCTAAAAACCTGTTTTTGAACACAATTTAGGATCTGTAACAACTTAGTAACCCCTGGGGCCGAAGTAAGATCAAATGGAATTATTTCAACCACACTACAATGTATGAATGTATAGTAAATATGCGCGAATATTGTCTCTCCCACCACAGTTCACAGCCAATTAGCGTTGCATTGTTTGAAAATAACCGCCTACAAAAACCCGCTAATAGGCCCAAAATCTTTTTGGCGCAAATGTCGAGCAAAACATTCAGCTACGTTCACACATACAGACTTAAGTACACATGTACGTACATAGCGTACATAGAAATGCGAAACGCTCGAGGTAATAATTTAATTTGTCGAATTGAGAATGTTAACGTGTTCATAAGCAATTTGTCACGTACAACCACTTTGCCATGCTGGCAACAACAAAGCAACAATAACAACAAAATGCAAAAACATATGCATGGCTTATACGCATACACGGTTGCATCTGCTTTTGAGCAAGGGTTTGTAAAAAGGATGCCAAAACCGACCGCGTTGTTGTGGATTTGCGGCATGCATGCGGCGGCGGGATGTGTTTTGCAAGCGCAGAGAGTAGCATGCAATTTTTAAATGAGTGCAACTTATGCAGTCACAGCGGCATTTTGTAAGCTTATATGCGTGTATGTGTGTCATTACTATTTTGTAGGCAATTAAAATGTTAAACTAACACTTTCAAAAGCGTTCCGCCTGCTGCCATGCAAATTTCTAACTGTAGTATAAGCGCTTGTGGCAAGTGAAATACGCTTGTATTTAGAAACTGTGTATGCATTTGTGTGTGTTTTAGCAGTGCCATGACGGTAATTATGAGTAACACACATGACTGATATCAGGCCAAGTTGAATGCGCTGCTTTTCGCAAGCAGAATGGCAACGCTGCCTATTGTGCAAACAATTAAAAAACTATTTATGAGTTAATTGCAAGTTTAACTGCGAATTATATATAACCGTTGACGAGTGCATGCTTTTATTGCGATTACAAATTTGTTTTCCTACAAAAATGAACACTTGAAAGTGCCGTGCAATGAATGCGCGGCATCGCTTTGCGCTGGGCTCAGTGTAAAAAGTTGTTAAAAGGGCAAATTCTTGACATGAAAGCATATTATAGTATTTACAGTGAGATTCACAATAAAAAAAAATTATTTTAGATTGGCACTTCAATCAAAAGTCTCAAATAATGACAACCAGGCGCTGATAATTTTTCTACTTTCTTTTGGGAGAAAATACGAAAAAAAATTATAATAACCTAGCATCAAGGTAATTACGAAATCAACACTCTCACCAAACCTCGAAGATTAAGAAATTATGAAAAAACAGTGTCGAACCCTCGTGTGCAGTTATGTCGAGCCGACAGATTTCTTATGACCAAAACTTCATAAAGGCGGTTTTTGGAGATCCCTAATGCCTCGGCTATCTCATGCACTTTCAAAAGACGGTCTGCCAATACAAGATCGTGGACTGTTCTCTTATTATCTACCGTGTTACCCGTTTTCGGTGCATTTGGGTTTCGTCACTTGGTTTCCACGTTACTGTTGACAGTCATAACTTTGAAGTCGTAGATAATTTCGTCTAACTTGGAACCAGAATTTACACCAACAGCAACGTCAACCACGAAATCTAACGTAGCATAACTCTTGCCAATAGGTGCTACTGCGGACTGAGTAGGCAATTGAGAGTAAAAACCTCTCTCGACGAACAAAGACCAAATTCTACAAGTCACTCATCACCTCTGTTCTGCTATATGGTGCAGTGGGATGGACCATGACAACATGTGATGAGCCGGCGTTACGAGTTTTCCAGAGAAAGGATCTGCGAAAGATTTATGGTCAACAGCGAATACCGCAGTCTACTGAATGATGAACTGTACGAGGTATACGACGACACGCTGGCTAGATCAAGTCGTCTGAATGGATGAAAACACACCAGCTTTGAGAGTATTCGACGCCATACTCGCCGGGGGAAGCAGAGAAAGAGAAAGACCTTTAATCCGTTGGAAAGAGCAGGTGGAGAAGGATCTAACTATACTTGGAATCTCCAATTGGCGCCAAACAGTGAAAAGGAAGAACGACTAGCGCGCTGTTGTAAAATCGGCTATAACCGCGTAAGCGCTGTCTACACCAAAGAAGTAGAAGCAGAAGACTAACGCGAACGTCCCTCATTTTCTGAGACATTGATTTGAGATTTTCGGAACCATGGACATCGGACAACTGTAGCATTTAGCTGCCACACAACAAGCTGGCCGATCAAACTCAAATTTTTGTATGAAAACCTTTTTTATTTCACAAGGTAACTTCAAGCAACGCAAATGGGTCTGGCAGTGAACGTGGGCAAGACGAAATATCTCCTGTCATCAAACAAACAGTCGTCGCATTCGCGACTTGGCTCCCACGTCACTGTTGACAGTCATAACTTCGAAGTTGTAGATAATTTCGTCTATTTAGGAACCAGCATTAACACCACCAACAATGACAGCCTGGAAATCCAACGCAGGATTACTCTTGCCAACAGGTGCTACTTCGGACTGAGTAGGCAATTGAAAAGTAAAGTCCTCTCTCGACGAACAAAAGCCAAACTCTATAAGTCGGTGCTATATGGTGCAGAGGCTTGGACGATGACAACAACCGATGATTCGACGTTGCGAGTTTTCGAGAGAAAAGTTCTGCGAAAGATTTATGGTCCTTTGCGCGTTGGCCACGGCGAATATCGCATTCGATGGAACGATGAGCTGTACGAGATATACGACGACATTTGGCATAGTTCAGCGAATTAAAAGACAGCCGCTACGCTGGCTAGGTCATGTCGTCTGAATGGATGAAAACACGCCAGCTTTGAGAATATTCGACGCAATACCCGTGGGGGGAAGCAGAGAAAGAGGAAGACCTTGACTTCGTTGGAAAGAACAGGTGGCGAAGAACCTAGCTATACTTTGAATTTGGCAATTGGCGCCAAACAGTGAAAAGAACGACTGGGGCGCTGTTGTAAAATCGGCTATAACCGCGTAAGCGCTGTCTACACCAAAAAAGTAGAAGAAGAAGACTAACCGCGTCCGTTTGTTTATCTCTATGTACGCGAACGTCCCTCATTTTCTGAGACATTGATTTGAGATTTTCGGAACCATGGACATCGGACAACTGTAGCATTTAGCTGCCACACAACAAGCTGGCCGATCAAACTCAAATTTTTGTATGTAAACCTTTTTTATTTCACAAAGTAACTTCATGAAACTTGGAATATACTATTCTCCAAAGCAAGGGTACAATTTCCGAATAATTTGGTTAGCATATAGTTGCCGTCTAGAAAAAAATCCAGTACTTGTATAATATTTTTGCGTTTGACGAGATATCTTCACGAAATTTGTCACAGATTATTTTCCCCGGTAACGGCATAAACTCCGGATAAATTGTATAGATCGCTCCCCAAAAGCATACAGCTGTCAAAAAACTGACTGATCAAGTTCTTGCATGGAAAATTATACTATTTGAGAAGGGTATTGTATCTTTGGTATGACAGAAGTTAACGTTTTTCTTGTTTTAGCTTTTTATTGATATATAATTGCTTGTTTAGTGCTGTAACGTGACTTTTTGTTCAAATGATGACAATCAAAATTGAATAACCTGAAGTATGTACAATTGAAGACATATTAACTAAGACATGTCGAGCAGAAAAGCTTAATGGTAATAAAATAAGGATATATGTATAAAAAACACGCACATATGTGTAACACCCTGTAGGAATATTATAAACGTGAAATTGTGTATGTGTAAGTATAAAAGAATAAATCATAAAGATCTAATAAACTCGCCGCTCTTAGCAAAATGCAACTTTCAATGCTTGTATGAGTTCTAATTGGACACGGCACATAAGATTGGTAATTCGGATACCAATAAAATCAGCTGCTTGAGAGTGAGCACTCTTAGCAAAATGCAACTTTCAATGCTTGTATGAGTTCTAATTGACACGGCATAAGATTGGTAATTCGGATACCAATAAAATCAGCTGCTTGGAAGAAGATGAGACAAAATCATTAAACGAATGCCTTTACCAGATGAAGATAAAACACTTCGGAGCTCATGCTTTTAGACATAATAAAGCATCTAAACAGATTTGCAATAGATTTAAGGCGTTTCACCGATAGCTGTATGCAACCACAGAAGTTTTTTTTTATCTAGCTTCACGAAGATATGTTCGTAACAGTTTAAGTGTGTTTCCAGACATCTTGAGAGATCAGAAATTTAACATAACCTATACTCTAAAGCAAACAGAAAAATCTAACCAAGTTTGGACCTTTTTTAAAAATGAAGTTAAACTTTTTTTTTAAATTTGATCAAATTATTTTATGTTATTAGTCCTTTGTAATCACTGTCGTTACGATTTAGACAAATTTCTGTATTTATTCCTCAGTTTTTTAACCCTTGCAATAGCATTAAGCAGTCATTAACACTTTTAGGAAGGATTCTGAGACAAAATCGACCACTTCTGCCACATAATTATAATTATAATGCAAAATTTATTAATTTTTACTATGCCACTTTTGAATTTTGGAAAACGCTCACGGAATTTTGTTTATCTCTACTATGACTTTTCGACTTAATCGAAACTAATTTATTAAAAAAAACTTCTTTTATTACTTACCAAGTCTGCAGGTTTTTTCTGCGGCACATTTCTGCTTCGATTTTTTTGCACTAATCCACTTACGGGGTTTTCCGCAGTAAATCTGTAATAAAAAAATATTTATAAAAAAGTTAAAACATTTTTCAAATCATGCTTAAGAGTCCGCTGAGGTCTAGTAATGTATGGTTATATCAATAAGTACACAAAGCATATGTGTCTTGAGTGCGCATCACACAAATTTTTCAAAAAAAAAAAAAAAATCAAAGGTGAGATAACGCAAAGAAAACACATTCAAATCTAACTTGTAAATAGGGGTTAAAACGTAACTTATCGAGTCTATACCACACACACATTTAACTACATACGCAAGCTTTCCAGCAATAAGCATATACTATACTATATAGCTTAGCTGTCCTGCTGCGCGGCAGACACACGTGATAGCCTACGCATTTTTTGCCAGCGCAAGTTGCCTGCCTTCACTCGCTGGCTGCTTGACTTCGGTAAAATTAGAATGAATACGTACGAGTGGCTTCAAACGAAAAAACGCTTTTAGCTAAAAAAATTCCAGCAGGAAGCAACAATTGAATTGACTATCAAGACGGCACGTGAATATAATCAGCCTGCGGTGCGGTGAGTGGCGCAGTAGATATACTTCGACGACGCGTACGTGTACACATGTCCACTTACCATACACATACATACATAAATATCTATAAGCGAGGGCATGAATGAGTGTCTATGTTTAGGTTTTAGGGTTACATCCACAGGATATACACATATCTCCGGCGGATATAAATAAAACGTTGCTGCTTTTATACGCGTATCACTTTTTCTTTTTTGCGAGGTTTCTTTTTGTGCACAAATTGAGGCTGATTTAAGGCAGTCAAAGTCAATGTGAAGAGGTTAAAAGGCTGAGATGCACCAATTTATAACTACATGTAGACATAAGTGGCAGAGCACGAGCTCGTCTAGGTATGTACTTCAAGTGTTGCCTAATGGATTCTTCGATTTAAGTTTTTTATTGCTTGCTTTTCGCATTGTTTTGTGGGCCAAAGTGCGCAAAGTCAAATGTGCAAGCTTTGGTAGGCTGGATGTAGCAGCTTTAGTGCGTTCGTTCACTTCAAAAATATATTTTAATGATCATTTGTATCAACGAAAATTATGCCAAAAATATAGGAAGACTACTGAATCCAGTTTCGCACTTTTACGCATTAGAAATTATAGTATGATTGTACCGAAAACTTACGAACTTAACACCCGCCCATTGACAAAAGTCTGGTATAATCGATTTGCATAAACTTTTCCTGAGGCGAATTCTTCATCAGCGAAATTATTCGCCGTAGACAGGAACCGGTAGTAATTAATTGATGCAGAGACCGTACCAATAGCTAGATTCATAATAACCTCTAAACTGAGCTCTCAGAGCTTCTAGCGAGTCACTGTCGATGTCTGTGACCTTACATTGTCCAAATTGAACAGAATTCCTCTCTAATTGGTCAAAGCTGGTCGCTTCTGGGCATCTGATGGAAGATGGTGCTGAGTTTGACTATAGGGAAAAGCTCTTAGTAAACGCTTTCCTGCTAATCCCACCAAACTCACACCAAAACTTTCCTGATCGTTAATCTGTGCTTGGCTAGTGCTCATGCCGGCTCCAAGCGCATCGACCACGGCCGTTTTCGCTTGACGTTGTCGTAAGTGGCTCACTTTTCACCACCAATGACCATACGTCTCATAATTTAATAGATTTTATTGCAATTCGCAGTTTGCCTTCTTTGGTGTCCATCTTTGATATTTCTTCTTCTTTATTGGCGGAGACACCACTTATGCGGTTATAGCCGAGTTTACAACAGCGCGCAAGTCATTCTTCCTTTTCGCTGCTTGGCGCCAATTGTAGATTCCAAGTGTAACATGGTCCTTCTCCACCTAGTCTTTCCAACGGAATGGAGGTCTTCCTCTTACTCGGCTTCCTCCGGCGGGTACTGCGTCGAATACTCCCAGAACTGGAGTGTAATAGATTGAAAAAGTCGCACGAGAGTCGTCTTGCCTGAAACCTCGTTCGGTATCGGAGAGATCCTTCCCGGTCATAACAGAGCTTTTGGTCTAAAATGCAAAGGGCACAACCTCCACGGATTTGTACATATACAATAATCTAATCTACGTTTATATATTGACTTTATTTGCGTGGGCGTCTGCCTAAGGATAAGCACATTCATTGGACTAGCCGCATGTGCGCTATTTTTATACTGACAAACGTTACTGCACTCTGCTTGGGCGGTTAAGCGTTTACACGAGCAACACAACGGGATACTAATGAGCCAAGTAGCGGTTGTCGTCACAGCGCTGCCTGGCACCAATGTCGGTTGCAACTGCTGTGTTTGCACACGAAATTTGACTTCCTTTCAGTTCGTAATTGCTTCCCTGCTTAAATTTATAAAGTTTGTATTGAGTTTAAAAAATAATAATTGTGAATGTAGAAAATTTAGTAAAAGTCCTTCTAAAGGGTGATTTTTTTGAGGTTAGGATTTTCATGCAGTAGTATTTGACAGATCACGTGGGATGTCAGACATGGTGTCAAAGAGAAAGATGCTCAGTATGCTTTGACATTTCATCATGAATAGACTTACTAACGAGCAACGCTTGCAAATCATTGAATTTTATTACCAAAATCAGTGTTCGGTTCGAAATGTGTTTCGCGTCCGTGTCCGATGAGCGATGAGGCTCATTTCTGGTTGAATGGCTACGTAAATAAGCAAAATTGCCGCATTTGGGGTGAAGAGCAACCAGAAGCCGTTCAAGAACTGCCCATGCATCCCGAAAAATGCACTGTTTGGTGTGGTTTGTACGCTGGTGGAATCATTGGACCGTATTTTTTCAAAGATGCTGTTGGACGCAACGTTACGGTGAATGGCGATCGCTATCGTTCGATGCTAACAAACTTTTTGTTGCCAAAAATGGAAGAACTGAACTTGGTTGACATGTGGTTTCAACAAGATGGCGCTACATGCCACACAGCTCGCGATTCTATGGCCATTTTGAGGGAAAACTTCGGACAACAATTCATCTCAAGAAATGGACCCGTAAGTTGGCCACCAAGATCATGCGATTTAACGCCTTTAGACTATTTTTTGTGGGGCTACGTCAAGTCTAAAGTCTACAGAAATAAGCCAGCAACTATTCCAGCTTTGGAAGACAACATTTCCGAAGAAATTCGGGCTATTCCGGCCGAAATGCTCGAAAAAGTTGCCCAAAATTGGACTTTCCGAATGGACCACCTAAGACGCAGCCGCGGTCAACATTTAAATGAAATTATCTTCAAAAAGTAAATGTCATGAACCAATCTAACGTTTCAAATAAAGAACCGATGAGATTTTGCAAATTTTATGCGTTTTTTTTTTTAAAAAAGTTATCAAGCTCTTAAAAAATCACCCTTTACTAGCGACCCTGAATGCCAATAAATACGATCTACACCCATTCCGCTTGCTTAGTTTTCCAAAACCTCAGCAAAAAACAGCTGCAGCTCCATGAAAGTTTTACTTGTAAATTTGTAAAAATATTTTCGGGAATTTCCAATTTGTTGAAGGTCCCCAAAAATTGAGATAATGTTTTCTGTGCGGCTTTCTTTCAATTCTCATTTCCAGGCGGTATCTATTCACGTTATCACCGGAAATTCATCACCTATCGAATCTTGAGCTTGAGAGGGCTTACTTATTAGTTATTCACAGCTAACGTAAGGACGTAGATTGTCAACGATTCTCCCAGCTGTAGTCCTTGGTGAACTGAGCTCATCCACACAGAGTTGTAGTTCAGCGTCTTTCATATGCAGCAAATGCCTTAATAACTCTGGACGTCGACCAGACTAATAATAAGAAAAGCTGGAAAGGCTTCCTACGACTTACTTGATTAAAGGTCAAATTCTCTAATATTTGGCCCATCTGTCATATGCCGAGTCAAGCTCGGTCGATAGTTGCTTTTAAAAAGTTCCAAATTAAAATATTCATATTCTCTAGTCATGATCCTTATAACATTTCAGTAAACTAAAGTGTTACCTTTAAGCCAAGTCTTTCAAATATCAACAAATTCCTATATTCTATCCTTACAGATTCCGATTTGTCCGATGAGAACTCAGAAATTGACATCGAGGATCGTTCCTCGCCCGATTCGGATATGCTACACAGTCATCACTATGGAACTTCAGCCAATAACAGTGCGCAATTACACTTTATGGTCAACGAGTCCAGCGTGGAGTCAAATCAGCATTCACCAAATGCCGATGAGCGCGGCGCTAATCGCAACCCGAACAGTAACACTAACAGCAATGCGACATCAAACACCAATAATCAATTGGAAATACAAACTGCACACATGCAAACACACGGCTATGGTGGAAGTGGTATTGGCGGCGGTGATCATATGCATCACAGCAAGCTGGGCTTAAATTTGAACAAGAGTGGACGCAAGCCACGCCGAAGACGCACTGCCTTCACACACGCGCAACTCGCCTATCTCGAGCGCAAATTCCGTTGTCAGAAATATTTATCGGTGGCCGATCGCAGCGATGTGGCCGAGACGCTCAACTTGTCGGAAACGCAAGTGAAAACTTGGTATCAGAATAGACGGTAAGGCACCGACTACACTTTTTATTATTTTCAGTGCTTTTATTTGCTTATTCTAAGGATTTACAATTACTCTCTTTGCTCTTCATTGTGTACTTTTTACCAACAGCACGAAGTGGAAGCGTCAAAATCAGTTACGTCTCGAGCAGTTGCGCCATCAGGCGACGTTGGAAAAAGAGTTTGTTAGCGATGGCGCTTCTGGCGCAACGTTGGGCTGCTGCCCGACGGGCTTATCGACCTTTAGCTCAACAAATCCCTGCAATTTTCTTACTTCCGCAGCGGCAGCGGCGATCTTTCGTAATGTTGGCTACGTGCACGGCTGCCCGCTGTAAGCCAGCCGACGCAATTAGTGTAAATTTACTTTAGCTAAGCGAATTTTTTGTATTTTTTTGTTATTTGCTTTAATTTTATTGTAAATATGTGTTATTTACTTTGAGTTACTGTGCAATGAAGATAAATATTTATGCGAAATTAATTTTAAAGAAACGGGAATCAAGCTTACTTTACACCAAAGAGTATGGTTCGATTAGAAGTTGATGTAATGTGAAAGTAATAAAAATTAGTATAAGAAAAAATAAATTTAATTGCTGTTATTGATAGAATAAAAACAATAAAAACATCACCTAAAAGAATGGAGTATTAATTTTATTAGTGATATGGATATTTGAAGGTTATTTGAAGAGTTTAGTAACAGTCTGAAATTGATGGTGTGAAACTTAGCCTAAACTTGCACCAAACACACATTTTGACAATGACCTGGTCTTTCCAATGGAGTAAAGGCCTTCCTCTTCCTCTGCTTCCCCCGGCGGGTACTGCGTCGAATACTTTCAGGGCTGGAGTGTTCTGAGGGAGCTTTTGGTATTGCTCATTGTCAGTTTACACTGCCGTATTATGTTTGCGGGGATACCAAATTCCGACAAGAAGCAAAGCCGCGTTTCTGGCCACTGCCAAGTGAATGGCAATCAGAGAACTTTCCTCTACACATGACTCCATTGACAATTGACTGACATTAAAAATTGGATTGAATTTCGAAAACCGAAATAAATAAAAATTGAGCTCAAAAATCAGTACTTGAGGACTTTGATAAGTTTAGCAACACACTAAAATTTATGGTGTGAAACTTAGCTAAAATGCATGAGGTGTTCACGGAAATGGCACTCTGAGAAGTGAAAATTATTTTAAAAGCAAAAAATTAAATTAAAAAAAAAAAAAATGGTTTACGCTCCAAACTCGATGAGACGACTCAAGGCACTCTGAGAAGTGTAATGTGTAAAGACGACTCAAGTTATACTGATTTAGTGCTCAGAATGCACGCAACTTGAAGACCTTTCAACAGAATTTAATAGCTCGAAGAGGAATGAAGACTTATCTGAAGGTCTCTATTGAATCTGTTATCAAGAAGGTCTCCATTGAAGCCATTAGTTCATTGAAAAAAGGAAGACATCCACAAGGCATGTGAACTAAGTATTCATTATTAACTTATTAACTATGATACGTCCAGAAGCTAAACGCACCCTTATACACCTTTATGCACTTTGTGGTTATTCGTTCCACCAAAAAGATATTCTACAACTTTTCCTTTCCTACTATAAAATGGTTGGTGTTACCATTTGATTGGTAAAAGCACAAGTTAAAATTTTTCTCCACTCCCTCGCCACCAGACACACTTCTCGCTGAATCTTTTGTATACACCTTATTCCGATTAAAAAATTATTTCAACCATAAAAAGTTGTTACATGCACCACAAAGGATTACAAAAACAAAAGCGTTTTCAGTTGGTTATTTGCGGTTTTACGTTTTTCATTAAAAGTTCCACAGCCTCTGCGGTTGTGGCACTCAAGTGAAGCGGCGTTGGGCTGAGTTGATTGTTGAACAGTGAGAAATACCTAACAGTCTTCTGCCACTTGTGAGTGCAGGCGAAAAAGGTGGTCTTTAAATATGCGCGAGTTAGAGATCGTATAAGAATATATTGTGATATTTAATGTTCTCTATCGAAGAGAGTATTGCTTAACTGTTTTACCAGGTCTATTAAAATATTCCGTTGGTACACTTTGGCCACAGTTTTAACCCGTTTTTCACAAAAATGAAGAGACGTAATGCCTCTACAGGAGACTCCCACTAAACTATATAACAGTTCTATATGAAATATATATGTTAATACCATAAGATCATGCTTAGAATTTCTGAATTATTCAAATGGAACCCCGAGCTGGGGTTTGCCCGCTTTCTTAGTGTATAACTTACACATCACTACCAACTACTTCTGAGGACGGATGTGACAACATTCTAGGTAACCTGCTTCTTACTTATAGAGAAGCTTGGGAACACGGACAACCTTGACGGGGGTTCTAAGCGACTGAATCAGTAGATTAGTTCTCAAAGATGTCAAAGCCTGAACGGTACATATGAAATAAATATATTAATACTATAAGATCTAAGTGTACAGTCTAATGGAAGCTCAGAGCACAGAAACTCGTCATATTGGCACAAGAGAACTTAGAGAGGATCCCGAAAAAGTAAATAGAGTATGTCTGTTTTTATTTGTTTTTTTTTTTCATTCCTAGTTTGAAGCTTAGTTCCATTCTGTCGCTCAATGGAAGACTAAAAATCTTAAAAAGTCCGTCGCAAAGTCAAGCAACAAGGACCTTTTAGAGATTCTTAGATATGAGTAAACTTTTCGATCAAGAAAGGGAAAGATTTTCAAATTCTTTCCAAAACATGGTATGCAAATAATCTTACCCTAAATGTAATTTTAAAGGCGTTCAAGGTTTACAAAGGTCGATTGATTTGTTGAGACAAAAGGTAAGTAATCATGCCTAATAGGTTATTTCGTGTTACTTATTCGTTAAGTCTTAATAACACTCGGGACTTCCAGATTCAAGCGGCTACCTCTTTGTTATGGTAGCTAGTCAAGTATCTCTGATTATTTTCAGTTATTTATAGGGAACTGGGAAGAACCATACGCACAAATCTACCTCTATTCTCCAATTAGTCTTGCAAAAGGTCTTTAAGTACAAGTATACACGTTGATAGTTTCTTCCTCCACTGCCAGAGTGTGATTGGTTCGACAATAGCGTTGACTGGCATTTCTACAAGCGGTAGTTCGGAAAATGTTTGGATCTATTAAATCCTAATGGGTTAGCTCTAAATTTGTCAACATCATCTGTATAACAATGAAAATCTGCTGAACTCGTGAAAATCTGCCGAACTTGTGTATTTACATATATTTTTTCGAACGTTATAATTAAGGTTCCTAGATTGAGTTCGGCATAGTTCAGCGTATTAAGGTACAGCGGCTATGCTGGCTGGGTCATGTCGTCCGAAAGGATGAAAACACTCCAGCTCTGAAATTAATGGACACAGTACCCGCTGGGAAAAGCAAAGGAAGAAGAAGAACTCCACTCCGTTGAAAAGATCAAGTGGAAAAGGAGCTGGAAACAGCGAAAAGGAAGAACGACTTGCGCGCTGTTGTAAACTCGGCTATAACCCGTCAAAAAAGAAGAAGAAGGTTGACTGAAGTTGAGTGACGGATGAAGCGGTTCCAAATATGGAAATCGATGAAAACACTCCAGCTCTGAAATTAATCGACACAGTACCCGCTGGGAAAAGCAGAGGAAGAAGAAGACCTCGACTCCATTGGAAAGATCAAGTGGAAAAGGAGCTGGAAACAGCGAAAAGGAAGAACGACTGGCGCGCTGTTGTAAACTCGGCTATAACCCGTTAATAAAGAAGAAGAAGACTGATTGAAGTTGAGTTAAGGATGGAGCGGTTCCAAATATGGAAACCGAGCACGCATTAAGTTGTCAAACCTTTCCACTCCCGCTTTCAAGTTTTACTATGTAAAATTATCATTTAAGTCACCCAAAAGGTTGGGTTAGATATTTAAATGCAATGGATACTACTGAAGAACCAACATTTGCAATATTCGCCTACCGCGCCACCATTACTGCAACCCGCTTCGAGGTTCTCTAAGGCTTATGTGTATATTTTTTATTTATAGGAATATTATGCATAATTTTACTACATGAAATTGTTGAATAGGTGTATATAGTATGTTATGTATGAATATCGCTGTTCTTTGAAAAAAAATGGTTTTGTAAAAATGCACTTCTAAAATGGAAAAGATACAAAATGTAGCCAACTGGAAAACAACCAACAAGCATGCAATTAGATGTGCTGCACAATAAAAAATGCAACAGTATACAATAATAATAACAACAACAACAAGCTGCACAGTGTTACATTTTCATGCATATTTACACCGCAATGCGATGCTTGCGCGCTTCAATGGAATGGGAACGTCGGTAAAGTGAATGCAATTGCAAAACGCAGGGTTGCAACGTAGTGAAAGCCACTTGTAAATAAAATCGAATGCATACTACGTAACTTTCTAGGTGTATGTGTGCATATGTATAGCTGTCAAACATAAAAATAAAATGGTGTAGAAAAATTGCATGGCTTTGGCAGATATTTTCTTACTACTTTTCACATTTAAACGAGGCAAATTGAATGGCGAATGTCGAGTGCTGACTGCCGACTGCCGACTACCGCGCTGAAAAGCGTGAATTGATGCGCGCGTGGGATGGGGGGGCCAATGTATATATGAAAAAGTTCTGAAATAGAAATTGCGCGGGGCAAAATGAATGCAATGCGAGGCTACGCCAAGCGCTAATTAAAAGCAGCAAGACTGAAGGATGCTCCAGGAAAATCAGTGAAAATCAACTGCAGGTGAATTGGAAATAAATTGTAATGAGCGCAGCAACAAAAAAGTAACGGAAGATATACATATATATGCAAATACACAGCAGCGCGCAAAATACATAGATGTTAAGTAGAAGGAAACTAAGAGAAAAATGTGGCGAATAATCAGCGCTTAATGTTGCAAATTATCTGCAGTTTGCTGATAAAAAATAAAAAAAAACATAATAACGCGCAATAAAATTGGCGTAGTGAAAATGTTGAAAAACAAGCGCGCAGAAATGCATTCATAAGCTTTGCGAATCTGGCAACATAATAAAAACGGTTAAGCCGTAAACTTTGCAACAGTCGCGCTGTCTGCAGCTTTATCCGCCTTTTATGCGTCGGCCGTCATCGATTATGGCTAGAAAATGTACCATGAAATTGGAAAATTCACTCAAAGTTAATATATTGTATAATAATGTGGAAAATATATCAAAGTGAAGGGTTTTCAAAGTGTTCAATAGCCAAAATATCACTGAGCTGCTGCAATATTACAGTTATACTAATGATTGCGAAAGGTAATGCATGGATCAAACGCTGTTAATAGCAGATTATAAACTACTTAATCTATGAAGAATTAAAAAAAAATTATATAAAGAAATAAATTGTATATTAAAGTTTTTAAAGAGAGCTTTAGCTTATGAGAAATGACAGCTTGCAAGCGATAATTCAAAAAAATCGAAATCCTATCAAAAAAAAAAAAAAAAAAATCGAACTGAGGTCTCTAACAGTACTCTGTATAAGAAAAAACAATCCTTATCAGAGAGCTGTATCTTACCTTACGGGCTTTTTCGGAGACTGAAAGAGACTTTTTGAGGAATGACAGCTAACAATCAACAATAACCCCTCTCACTAAAAACCTTGAACTCTAATCTCCAACTTTATTCTTTATAAGAAGAAGCATATTTTATTTGGCAATCGTTTCTTGGACCGTTGGTTATTTCAAATTGTTGGGGAAAGTTCGCTCTATACATTTCGACTACTTTCTTCGTTAGGTCAAAGCCATTGACAAATGGCGAAAAGTATAAAGAATTCAAGCTACCGAAAAATAGGCAATTAGTGTTGCTATTTTTCACATTCTTAATACTTATCTATCTGTGAAAAACTTGGAGGATAGAGTAATGCGTCCAAGTTCACGCAAGTGAGAAAAGCTCTCTGAGCGCCGTTCACTTGGATGATCAGAAAGGATTCTTTTACATTTGACTCAAGCAGCTCACGACTTCCGGTCTTAGACCAAGTATCCTCCGGGTAGCCAAAAAAACATCCGTTTGCAGGCAGCTAAATTGGTAAGGCGAATCATCCTCCCCAGGGTTGTGCGCTGGATTTGAGACTCGCCACGTAAGTTACGCCCCCACGAAAAGGAAATAACAGCCTCGAATGAGAAACCCACCCCACCTTTTCATGACGACCACTGCAAATGTATTAAAAATTGCAATTTAAGGGCATGTACCTGGAATGTCCAGTTCCTTAATTGGGAAGGTGAGGGTGCTTAGCTAGCTGATATCGTCATAAAAGTAAAGGCTGACATGAGTTCAAGAAGTGCGATGGATGGAACAAGGTCTCAGACGAGTAGGTCCTTGTGGCATTTACTACAGTGACCACATAAAGCAAAATTCGGTGTGGGATTCGTGGAGGAAGAGAGACCCCGTCTCCGAGTCTTGGCATTCTCCCCGGTGGATGAACGTCTGGCAACAACGCCACGGTGGGCAAAGAAGGTATCTTTGGCACAACGGTCCGTAAATTCAGCCTCCATAATAAAGCATACCCAAATGGGTTGAGGCTGATTGACTTCGCCGTGTCCCGAAATATGGTTATCTGTAGTACTAGATTCCAGCATAGAAAAATTCCTCAAGCTCCTAGCTGTCTCCGAATCGAAAAGCTACCAACTAGATCAATCATGTTGTGATCGACGGAAGACTCGTCTCCAGTATTTTAGACGTGCGTACGCTCCGAGATCCTAAAATCGATTCGGACCACTATCTTGTTGTAGCCAAGATGCCTCTGTGTGGCAAAAAACATACGTCAACAAACACAAAGAATGTTCGACGTCGCGAAGCTGCAATCACAACAGACAGCCGAACAATTTTCTACTCGACTCGCACTCCTGCTCTCTGTCTGGGCAATTATCGGCAACTCGGTATAAGGCAACTGTGGGACGGCATTTCAAGCTCCTTACCTACAGCTGTAAACGAAACCATTGGTTTTCGAAACTCGAAAAGGTGGATATATGGTGCAGGAGAAAACTTTTTCTGGATGAAAAGGAGGAACAGAGACGAAGAGAGATTGGAGATCGGGGTGGATATATGGTGCAGGAGAAAACTTTTTCTGGATGAAAAGGAGGAACAGAGACGAAGAGAGATGGGAGATCGGGAACAATTCCTCCAGGGCTCAGATTTCTTTCTCTAACATCATCCCCGGACATCGAGTTTCTCCCTACGGCTTTAGGAAGGATTCTCATTCCAACAACCGTGTTCGTATTTGAACAACTGTTTATTTAATACCTTTTACCTTGCTACCTATTAGCCCCACAGTGACGAATATCGATGCCCAATTCATTACTGACGTTTGAAGTTCATAGTTTATGGAGTTATTTAGGGGCTTGATTATTTTATGTCTCAATTAAGAAGTGTTTCCTATCTAACATTCAGAAGATTTGTACCGTCTTGAAACTGTATCCTTTTATAGAATGATAATTCGGGCTAGAAGCACTCAAAAATCAACCCTATGTGGGAGAAATTTGCTCACAAGCCATAATTACCGGAAAGCTTTCAGAAATTTTTCAAAATCGTTAACAAAAATTAACAAATTCACCATACAACTTGCTGCGACGCCCTAAAAGCAACAACAACTGCCTCAATTACAAGAATATGAGGAATTATGCTCCTCACATCGACACGCAAATTATTTTGATCTTCATGCCTCAAAGCACAAATACAATTTGTAACAATTTTCCAAACGGATAATATTGTAGCAAACATTTTAATAATCGTTCAAACACACACACATAAATGCATACATATACAGTTACACGCATACAAATATATGTAAGTGCTTGAGTGGCGGAGTAAAATGAAACCGCAAAACGAAGTTGCGCCAAACAATCAAGCAAACATTTATTAGTGACAAAAAGGCACAGAGAGAGAACGCAAGCGAATAACAGGCAACGACAACAACAAGAACTAAACAAATCAAGCAACAATGCGCCAGAGTTTGTTTGAAAAGCAACAAAAGGCGGTAGATGTGGAAGCATACGCACAGGCGCAAACTCCTTTACAAACACACACACACACAAGCCCACACAGCTAAGCACATGCGGCCACCGCAAATTGGTGGTGTCTATACAATTTTTACGCAATATGGCGAGCCCTTCAGCCGGAAGTCAAGTGCGGTGCTCACTAATGATGACATAATAGCTTGGCATTTGACGTGCCTGCTTGTTTTTGTTATTATTGTGTGGGTTGTGATTTTGTTGCTGTATGTGGGCAATGTAATTGTTATTGCTTTTTTGTTACACGCCATGTCGTTGCGCGCACTGATGAGACCAACCGCTGTGCTTGGTTGATTTCGCTTGATTTTAAAAGTAGAAAAGTTTAAAAATCATTAAAATCAAGTGCCGCAGGTTAGAAAGAAGAAAAACGAAAATTATATTCGTATTATTTACTGTTAGCGGCAGTTGGCAAATTGTTCACCATCTTTTTTTTTTCTTTTTTTTTTTGTTTGCGTCATTTATAGCGTTCTTTTGTACATACATACGTTTTATATAGAGTAGAGGCGTGACGGAATTAAGGGGGTATTCTACTCTAGAATTTTGAAAAATTCTATTTTTTTTTCATATATTTAAAGTTTAGACTTTCAAAAATATGACCTTGGAAGGATTTTTCAAAATTCGACTTATTTTCGGAGACACAGCCGATTTTGTGAGGTGGCGTCCGTGTTCACTAGAATTGTCTCCTAAACTTTAAACGCGTATTTCTCGAAACTACTTTTTTCCAGACGGTACCGGCATTATCTCAAGTTCTATACAACCGATTTACTTGAAATTTTGTGTGAACCTTCTTTATACATATAAACCTCTGTCGTTCCTACCAGCATTGTGTCAAAATGTTTGTTTTTAATATTTTAAAAAAATTCAGGAATTTCAAAAAAAAAGCGCAAAAAACGATTTTTATTTTCAGGCAGTCGCCATTTTTCAAAAAAATTTTTTTCGTGATCCCGGACTATAACAGCATCCTTACTGATTAAGAATTTCTTTTGATTTTTTTTTTTTCAGACCACCGGAGAGTCAGGATCAATGTCACCAGGATGCGCCATTTTTTTTACACCTGTCTCTAATTATTTTAATTTTTAACATTTGTTTGTAAAATTTTTTTTCTGTATTCTTAAGATATCAATAAAAACATTTAAAAAAAAAAATGGATGGTAAACATATTTTTGGTTTTTTTTTCTAATGAAATTCAAAAAATTGCCCAAGATTTGATTTCTAGAGTAGAATATCCCCTTAAAAAATTTAAGGTAGCTGAAGTTTGAGGAACAACGGAGCGATTTAAGATTGAAGTACATTTTTGATCCGAAAATAGTTTGATATTCACGTAGATTTTTTTGTTGGAGATGTGGACTTTAATATTATCTTATTTTGGTACATTTAGTCGAGCTCTAAAGTTTTTATATTCTGAACAAAGTATATTAAGGTTGACATCAAGTTTGTAACACCCGGCAGGAAGTGTCGAAAGCCCCACAGGTATAGTATATACACTCTTATATAACAGATCGCTTTAAAATTCTTCGGCCTACAAAAGTAAAACACATTTTTTTGCCAAATTTCGTGTTTTTATGTAATATTCAAGGATTATACACTGATTGTGGCGACTATTCGATACCTTTGCTTCGAAAGAGACCTCAGTTTCGGTAATCACCTTTTCATCCGACGAAAATTTTTTTCCAAGAGAGCATTCATTTGCGGTCTGAGAACAAGAAATAGTCGCAGGGGCCAGTTCTGGACCAAACGGCGAATGCAAAAGCCCGATTCGTGGATTTTTGCCATCGTTTTCACTGACTTGTGACACGGTGCAATGTCTTTGCGAAACAGCACTTTTTATTTCTTCAAATACGGTCGTTTTCCGACGATTTCGTTTTTCAAACGATCCAATAACGCAAGGTAATAGTCCTTCCTTATTCAAGCTTGTTACTAAATATTATTCCAAGCGCATCCTAAAATACATGCGACATAACCTTGCCAGCCGACTGTTACATTTTTTCAAGCTTTCTAGCGGGTTAATCATGCGCAGCCCTCTCGGATGGCGGTCGATTGGACTTCGGATTGAAATGGCAAATATATCTAATATCGACGTAAAAACTTGGGTTTGTTACGCTTGAACATTTCCAAACACTGCTCCGAATCATCAACTCGTCGTTGTTTTTGGTCAAAAAATTCCTGAATGATATGTTGGAAACGTTTACTTGATGTCTTAAGAGTGCCAGCTAAATATCTCGAACAATTTCACTTTACGGTCATGCAAAATTATTTAATAGACTTTTTTGATGTTTTTGTCGGTAACTACCTCTTTTGGGCGTCCACTGCGTTCGCCGTTCTCGGTGTTTATTTCATAACCTCTAAACTTAGCATACCAATCCTTGATGATTAATTTTCCTCGGGAGTGTCCAGAAACTCGTCATCAAGCCAAGTTTTTGCTTCCACTGTATTTTTGACTTCAAAAAACCATATGTTTTCAGCACACAAAATTCTTTTTTTACCATTTTTGTTCACAATAACCAAAGGCGCTTCACCAACTAATGGTCCGACAGCTGTCAAATTTATACATGCGCCTTTTCAAGGTTAGGGCTAGCAAAAAGTCATATGGATTTAGTTGGAGAAGCGCCTTATATGTATGTTTCAGACCGGGTTGTTTGTTTAATTGACCTGTCATGTGATTAGCCGGACGAGCTGTGTCTAATTGTAAGCGAACTAGTCCGTCAGTTTTTAGGATCAGCCAATTTTGTAAAGAGATTCGTTTAAAGAAAATATATCTCAATTAAGTGATGTCTTCACGCGCTATATGGTTTACGATACCGTCCTTAGATATTGATGACCCTTAGTGTGGTCGCTTTTGTTTACTTTAGCGGAGTTATAACCTAGGGGTTGTTGTCTTCGCTAAATGTAAGCAAAGGTTTGCAACTTCGGTAAAGGTAAACAAAAGGGTTATTGAACTCTATCATAAAGTGTTGTTGGCTTTTCTAAAGGTAAACAAGAGGTTTATTGACTCCTACCAAAAGACATTAACCTGTACCAAAGTTCATTGACCTCGGGGTTGTTATCTTCGCTAAATATAAACAAAAGACTGGGCAAATATCGGTCTTTTGTCGACCAAAACGCGTCTAACAACAACTATTTGACGGTTCAAAATGATAAACCATACATTTTTTCCTATCAACATTCTCAAGCAGATATACAAAAATCCTTTCTACATTGTTAATATAATATGATAAATTAGAGGATTATCTTTATCATTAACAACTAATCGCTTTGTTGAAAAAATTCGTATGTGAAACTTAAACAAGCCGCGGATAATTAGAGAGCTTACCAAAAGTCAAGAGTATCGCAAGCAATATGCGCAAGTGGTGAGGGGTGAGTAGTGAGTGTCAAAGAGTATGACAACACAGTCGCTAAACACACCCATGAGGACAATACGTTAAACACACGCCCTCTTTTGCAGGAAGTGGGTTGAAGGCGCTTGAATGCAGGCGCAAACACAAATGCGTGATTATAAACAACATGGAAATGGCTATGAAGCTGTAAGGCGTTATGTATTTAAAACAACAACAATTGCTATCAATAGCTCATGAATTACAAGCAGAAGCATAACTATTAAGGGTTTAATTTGCACATGCTTGTTATACCCTGTACAGGTATTATGTAGTTCGACGAGCTGAGTCGATTTAGATATGTATGTCTGTCTGTAAATACGCAAACTAACCTGTCAGTTTTCGAGATGTCGGTTTGAAATTTTGTATACGTTCTTTTCATTCCAAAAATCTCATCTATCGAAACCGCCGATATCGAACCATTATGGGATATAGCTGTCATACATACTGAACGCTTAGAACCTCGCGTTTCCACGACAATCGGGTCGAAGTAAATGCAATGTAACCGGATTTTTAACCGGCCAAGGACTGTCAATTCCGCACCATTCCTCGAAATTACTCCAGAAATGTTTTCTACCGCTACAACAACAAAAACACTGAAAATCAAGTTCTTGTTAGATAACCTTTTTATATGTAAAGAGTATTAAAAACTCAGCGCAACCGAAGTTAACGTATTTTCTTGTTTTTTTTTTGTTGTTATTTTAACAAATACATATGGTACTTGTGTGTGTTTTTTTTTTTTTTTGTTAGTTTGTTTTTTGAACAAGAAGAACTGCCGAAAATCATGAATGAAGTCCGCGTGCGCATACATGGAAACCCATTATTACTCGTATCGTTGTTGTTGCTTTTATTTTCTATACTTATGCTAATGAAAGGACACTTGTTGTAACAAATCTCTGCTTTTGTATATTTTACGCTTAATTTAATGCGAATTGATGTACAAATTGATGAAAAGTCACCACCGCAAAGTGAAGTTACCACTGTATTAGCAAGACTGTAATGTTTTTTATGGCTTTCCTAGCATTTACTGTTGTTTTGAAGGCCGGAGGTAATGTAAAAAATACGACGTTGTGGTTTGGCACATCAAAAATATTTGGCAAATATATTTAATGAGAGCACACTTGCCGCCGCGAGCACATTTGTCACTCGCCACTTGTCGCCATCGTATAAATAACGGATATATGCTCATGCACCCTTACGTTACCATGCATTTTTGGCTTTATTAATCAGCTTTATTGTTTGTTTAAGCGCAATTACTGTGCTTTCACACTACAATGCAGTGGGTGTGTTGCAGTGAAAAAAAATTATCAAATGACAACCACTTATTTGTAAACAAAAATGCTGTGTCACTCAGCTGAGCTGAGTTGCAGTTGTTTGTGGTATGTGTGTGAAAGTAGATCACGCCACTAGATAGCGGTAATACTTTGATTACAGCTGTTTGACATTTGTGTTTGCTTTTTTTGTGAATAACGCTTTAATTGCATAACAAGTGCACTCTTAAATTGGCAGATAAGACATTTGAAAGGCAGCAAGGCACAAGAGCGTGTGACTCAAATGAATATGGGAAAATGTAATTATTTTATGTGAAGAAATCTGCAAACCTAAGTATAAAATGCATTCAAAAATATATGTAATCTTCTGTAGGTTCACTGCACTATTTTAATTACTGTCACTTGTGTATACCACATAACTGGAACTTCACATACTTACATATGTATGTATGTAAGTTTGTGTAAATCTGACATATTTCTTTTTAATTTGCATACAAATTGCAACAAAGTTTTCCGGCCGCTTCTTTATGTTTAAGTACTGAAGTGAGCAATGCAACTATGCACTTAAATTTTATTTTATACAGTAATTATAACAAACCGCTCAAGCGATTTTCCTTGTAAATTGCAATTAAGGCTATAAACACATTTCTTGCGTGTTCAAGGCGACTCGCCTGATGAGCTGCACTCACGATTTTATTTTATTGCTATGAATATTGTTAAAGTAAGAAATTATGTTAATTTCGGTTGCACCAGAGCTTTAATAAGCTTCGCCAGGTAGCTTTTATAGTAAAAAAGGGTATGAAAAGCTCTTTTTACCAGCTTCTAGGAGAAAAAAGAATGTGTGCAAAATTTCAGTTCGATACCTCAAAAACTCTAGGACTTATTCGCGTATATATGTATAGACAGACAGACAGACATGTATATTTCATAGAGTCTCTCATATTTTCTTCTGGGTTTTACAAACTTCATGGCAAACTTAATATATCCTAGTTCAGAGTATAAAAACTTTCGATTGCAAGCTACAGTTTTATAATATCGAAATAATTATCGAATGACAGATATTTAATGCTCCAAACGAGTAACAAACCATAACACCGATCTGCAATTTTGTTAATGTTGTTTAAATTTATTTTTTTGTATCATCATCTAAATGCCAGCACGCTGCTGGGTAGCGTGCAAACGTTAAAATGTGCAACATACATATACAAGAAAAAAATCTGCTTAAGCTCATGCAAAGAAATGTCCTTGTACAACTTTTTCACTTGCTTCAGAAAGCAGCTACCCGCTTGCCGCGCTAAAAATTGTGTGGACAATTAAGGCAAAGTTTATGAGCAGCGACGTATGCGTATTTATGCATGCAGAAATGTAAGTCGCTGTGCATTTGAATAAATATCTCATTATAAATTCATATTTTGCAATTATTTTTTTTTATACCCTGCCGCTGCAACTGCCATTTTGTTCACTTATTCGCACACTTCGCTGTTTACATACTTTCCGCAGCTTTTTTCGGCTGTAGCTGAGTGCAAGACTGCTTTCTTTCCACAGGCTTTTATAGCGAGCAAAATTTTTGCATACATTTACGCGCATATTTATATGAATTGGTGTGCGCTAAGTGCGCATACCTTTCCTTGTATTTTTTGTGTTTTTTGCCAATTTATGTAAAAAGCGCAGCAGCAACTGCCTAACGAGCAACAACATTCACTTATTTCCTACTTACTGCCGTAAAGGTGGTGCACATTTGTACATATTTATATGTTTACGTACGTATTTGTGCTTGTATGTATGTGCATTTGTATTGTTTATAGCAATGAATCTGGGGGGATACTTTTGATTGCTGTTTTTGCATGTGGCAACAACTTTGCTGTACCCATTTCTTGAGCAAACTTTTCAAGCTAAAATTGCTGAATTTCTTTGCTATTTATTTATTCATTTTAATTATGCATGCACATGAAAAGATTATCAACTTGTAAACTTATATGGCGTTGCTTATGTAATTACATACATACAACGTTTGTATGTATTATGAGAGTGATGATGCAGATTTTGATTGTAGCTGAGGTGCAAACTAATTGACATTATTAGTAAGAAGTTAATGCACTCAGGTTTGGCGTTCCCACGACAGTTGGGTCTAAAAACCCAACGGTTATGGTTATGTGACCCTGAAACGTCTACAATAATACAATATTTTTGAGACTTTCGGGCTTGCATAAACAGAAAAAAACATGTATGGACATAACCGAAGACGGGTATTAAATTTTTAGCCGATATATTAGTACAAAAAAAACAAAAATATAAATATATTATTTTTTGTAATAATAAACTTAAACAATAACTAATTTCAAAATTGATTTGAAATTATTTTTCAATATTTCTATATTTTTATAATCATTTTGATAATAATTATGTCTACTAACTTTTCTACTTGAGTGTATTCCTAGCAAACAGCTGTTCAACCAATGTATTGAACATACCCTGCGTACACAAATGGGCGCTTTTTCTACATTAAACAGACGGATCACCTTAGTAACATAAACAAATACTCGAACAGCCGCCTAAATAAGGATATAAATATGGAAAGCAAGGACAATCGATCGAAAGAGTGAGTGTGGTACAATTACAGCTTAGCGCCTATGAAGTCATCAATTGAATAAGTTTTCTTTAATTGCAGCAAACGCGGCAACATGAAAAAATATCGCAAGAAACCGCCAACACAACAGAATAATAACACCTCGTCCAGCTCACAGGTGGAGATAGTGCGTGGTGTAGTTGATGTGGCGGATTCCAGTGACGAACGTTTTGTTTCACGACGCGGTTGGGCTACTTCACGTCCACCGGCACAAACTCGTCGCTATTCGCTGGATGATGAAGATAATGATATGAATGAGGCAGAGTCGGCACAAATGCATGCCGGTGATTTTGGTTTAATGTCACAATTGCCCACATCTGTGGGTGGACACTTCCAGTTCTCATCTGAAAAAATTGGGACACAGCGGAGGGCGAACAACTGTTGGACAGCACTGAGGCTAGCCAGTATTTCACGCTAAATTTGAAATTATTAAATGTTGGTTTGCAAACGATACCGTTTTATAAGCGCATGGATTATGCAGCATCTATGTTTACACGCGAACAACTGCAAACGATGGAGAAAGCTGCAGAAGTGGCAGAGAAAAATTATCAAAATGTGCTACAGGAACACAAGACGAATCCGCGCATAAAAATTAATAGCGGTAGCCGAAAAAGCGGCTCCGGACGTTCACAGAGTAGTGCTAAACAGGTTAATCCGGCCCCAGGTGAAACTAGTGCTCCAGATGAATTGGATGAGTTGCTAAATTTAGCGACAACTGCTATTACAAAAGTAGACATAAGTAGCGGCAGTGGGGCTGGCGCAGAGAATGAAGCGGCGAATATACCGAAAGGAAATGAAAATGTGGCAGCAAACAAGGATGACATACAGGAATGGTTGGATAATGTGCTGGAGGAGTAGTTGAATAAATAACTATGTAGAACTTTTATTTTCCAATATGAATACTAGAATACATTGAAATACATACGCTGTTCTTATTAATGGTTGTTTTAGCTACGATTTAAATTATATACTTACAATAATCACAAATTCAGCATCCAATTATCTATTTTACTTAAGATTAAATGCACGCACTTCCGGCGGGTATGTAAAACGACACAGGTTAGGAACTTGCTTGCACTTATCACTTATACAACTATACAATAAACACACTTGTTTTCTTTTTACGAATTTTAGTTTTTTCATCTTTAATTATAAAAAAATGTTAATTCAGATTATTAAACGTTTAATTTTGATTTTTTAATCAAAGAAATAGTTTAGCCTTTAAAGTAAATCACAGTTAACTAACGCCAAAATTACCGCCATTAGCGCTTTAGTTGCCATATTAATTGCTGCAATTTTCCACTAATTTTGCTTTGCAGCGTTTTTTAAATATATTTTTTACTTTTGGTTTTATAAATTTAAATTTTTAATTATCTGTTTTTATATAAAATATTTTGTAATCCAAAAATTGTTTGTGCTACACACTAAAACAAATATTAGGGGTATTGTCTTGCTCTTGCAAATCTCGGTGCACGGTGCAAGCATTGCAGATTTACAACGGCACAACAACAAACACACGCAGAAAAATATTTGCAAGGGCTGTGAAATATGTCAGACCAAAACCCATGTTTATTTGCGTGCAATGTCATGCAAAAATAAAATTGCAACCCTGTTGTAGTTGCCATTTTACATAAAGACATATTACGCCGTTAAATTGTTGAGGAAGGTAAGTTTTAAATAGATTTTATAATTTTTATTTAAATTATAAAGATTTGTTGCAGTTTTTTTGTTAAAAATGTTTGCAGAAGGTGCGACAATTCACAGTAGCTATGCATAATAGTCATTCACAATAAATTGACCGAATCAGCCGTTTATATATCACTAGATTCTG
The DNA here is from genome assembly GCA_037783105.1 of Bactrocera zonata. Taxonomy (NCBI): domain Eukaryota; kingdom Metazoa; phylum Arthropoda; class Insecta; order Diptera; family Tephritidae; genus Bactrocera; species Bactrocera zonata. Next base: position 113,617 of record JBAWJQ010005455.1, on the reverse strand, counting down.
CAATGGGTGCTCTCGTGCCCTTGTATATTTCGGTATAGTATTTCTGCAATCTGCAATCTTGCAAGAGCAAGCGAATACCCCTATTGATTATTGAAGCATTTAAATTATAATCAAAATTTCAGTCTATGTGGCAACGCGAAATAACTGTCATTGTTTCGCAGAACGTGTCTTTGTTTTACTTTTCAGCTTTCTCGTGCGTTTTTCCATTGACACTAGTTGTGAAATTTTATTTATTACTAATTTAAAGCCAAATTTTACATTAGTTAGGACTTGGATATTTGTAAGATACTATCAAAAACAATATGTCGGCGTTTACATGCATAAATTGCTGCGTAAAATTTGCCTCGGCGGATATACAGCGGGATCATTACAAAACAGATTGGCATCGGTTTAATCTAAAACGTCGTGTTGCTGAACTTCCAGCAGTAACTGCCGAACAATTCCAAGAACGTGTGTTGCGTATGCGACAAGAAAAGGCTACCGAGGAGGAAGAGAGTCAAATGAGCTTCTACTGCAATGCTTGTCGCAAACAATTTGGCAATCAGAAAGCCCATGATAACCACCTAAACAGCAAAAAACACAAAGAAAATCTATTGCGTTTCGAAAAAGAACATAAAGGCGAAAACACAGAGATAACGAAAAAGAGTGTAGTGCCACAGAAACCGCATCCAGCGTTAGTTGCAGCCGCACAAGGCAAAGGAAGATTTGCACTACAGAAACAACAACAGAAAGAAGACGAAGAGGATGAGTATGAAGATATGGATGATGATGAGGATAACGGAGACTATGAGATTGTGGAAGAGGAGGAGGTATTAACTTGAATAATATAATACGTCCATATTTTTATTTATTTATTATTTACTATTACTATTACTACTTGTGTATAGACTGGACAAATTGATTCAGATGAATGGGAGAAACTGCCTGAAAATCCACTAAGCGAGAAGGACTGTCTCTTCTGCACACATGTCAGCGAGGATATGGTTGAGAATTTAAAACACATGTCGGTTGCGCACTCATTCTTCATTCCCGACGCAGAATTCTGCACCGATTTAGAGGGACTGCTATACTATTTGGGCGAAAAAGTCGCAAATTACTTTATATGCCTCTGGTGCAATGATCGCGGTAAAACATTCTACACGCTAGATGCGGTACGCAAACACATGATAGACAAAGGACACTGCCAAATGTTGCACGAGGGTGTAGCATTAGCCGAATATGCCGATTACTACGATTACAGCTCCAGTTATCCAGATCACGTAAGTATACATAAAATTCAAATTATGTATATAAAAATTAATATGCAACATAACACAACAGCAAGAAGGCATGGATGTCGATGAGGAACTGGTGCCCGATCTGCTTGATGGCGATGAATATCAATTGGTTTTACCTTCTGGCGCTGTTATTGGACATCGTTCACTGCTGCGCTACTACAAACAGCGACTCCGTCCAAGTAGCGAGCTTGTGCCGAAAAAATCGGATCGTCGCCTGCATAAGGTGCTCAGCGAATATCGCGCTTTGGGCTGGAGTAACATGCAACAGCAAGCGGCTGCACGTAAGGCGCGGGATATACACGTCATGAAGCGCGTACAAGCAAAATGGCAAATGAAACTTGGCTGCAGGGCGAACAAATTCCAGAAGCATTACCGCGCGCAAGTCATGTTCTAAACTTAATGGAAATCATCTTAAAACCAGCTGGTTATGCTTTCAAGTGTTTGTGTGTTAAAACTGTAGTTTGCAGATGAAGTTATTTAGCATAAAACAATTTGATATTCTTTGTGGTAACTGACAGTTAAGCGCCAATGCTCCAAAGTCATGTGTATATATACTCTTATATGTATGTGGGCAGCATTGTCTTTTACAATAACGTGAAATGTATCTAAAATTAGTAAATAAATTGCGTTGCTGCGTTTGTCGTAAATCTATTTTGAATTGTATTTTCTTTTACACCTGAAAAAGTTTTTGTTTACCGTAAACCAACGGTATCCACTGCTTCGTAGTGGAAAATAAAACTGCAAAGGAGATTAATATCTTTTTAACTTATCATATATCATATTTGTATATTTCTTATGAAATATAGTATGTATATATCTATATGTGTAATATAGGTATTGTAATTAAATAATTAGTATTTATGTATGTAAAGATTTTTGCGCACGTAATGTAGGTTGTTTTTTTTGCATATTTTTTATATTTCTTAAACTTTGCTTGCTGCTGCTGCTATTGTTATGCCACGCGGGCATTTTTCCTAGACGGTCTTAACAAACTAATAATTTATTTATTAATAAATTGCGAGAAAAATAATATTTATATGCATATGCAAGTATGTATGTAAGTGACTACACTAAAATACAAAATAAGGTAGTGTCGAGTGGCTGAGCAAAAAATATGAAACAACAACAAAATGGTAAAGTAGGACGTACGTGGTTGCATTTACAATTTTACAGCGCAAAAACAAAATAATAATTAATAAGAAATACAAATAGTCTAAATAGAATTATAACTATATATTATTTAGTTAATCCGTGTTTTTTTTTGACAACAAATTAAATTTGACGTTACGAAAAACCGTATACGTGCTGTTTTACGTTATTTAACCATCGAGGGCAGGCAGGCAACAAAATAACTGTATTATTATAGTTTTAAATTACAACTAGTTAAAGGTAGAGAAATTGGAACGCATTGAATGAAATCAAATTTGTTCCACTATCTGTAAAGAAATTTTTGCTGCCGGCAGTTGTTAGCACAATTTCATAAGTGCACCAAAGAACATTTTTTATATAAGTATGTATGTAGAGAAAATTTTAATGGGATACTTTAAAGCATGTTCCAACTTGATTTCTGATTTTGCGCAGGGTATGTCAAAATTGTAAGCTCGTTAGATACAACAGTATATGTGTGTGAGGTTCCTAATAAATGGTTGTGGACTGTAAAACAACAGTTTCAACGCACTTTTTGTGTGGATTGCATGTATAAACCGTTAAAAATGTGTATGCAATATTGCGATAACGTTCTAAATACAAAATTTTACAAAGTAGCGTGAACATTTTGTGTGGAACGCATGTGGATCGTAACACAAACTACGCGCAGTTATATTGTATGCATTAAAACGCTATTCAAAATTAATTTTGAAGCTTCAAATTTTTCGAATTCCATTCAAAAGTAAGTGGAACATAATTTAAATTTCACTAAATTACGTATTATATTTGTTGTTTTTTGGCAATATTCGGTAATTTTAGAAATGCTTGCAAATATCTAATGAAGTCCGTATTTTTTTGCGAGTTTTGTATTTAATGCATACCATTTTTGTTTTACTGTCCACAACTTCCAAATATGTACGCTTTCTAAATTTGCAATGCTAACTACCTTGATTTTACAAAAGAAGAGAAAATTCATACCTTTTTATAGAAATTTTACCAAAACTGCTGAACCTTTTGTGCTTCACTCGATATAACTGTATGCTCACTGTTTCTAAGCAATTAACTGTTATAAAATTCGCTGTGCAAAGTATGTGTACGCCAATTGTTGTAGGTAAAAATCAAGTAGTTTGCAGAACTTGCAAAAGCTTGGGATTTTGTGTGGAACATATGTGGATGCCAATTTTTGTGAGTTTAAAATAGTGATTTGTGCTCATACAATTATTAATACCACGAAACTGCATTTAGGTTTTGTGGAACGTATGTGGATTGTATATCAATTTCAAATTTTTGAATATGTTTGCATTAATCCATTTCTATTTGAAATGAAACACTAGTAACCACCAACACTGGCGCCACGAACTGCCTAGTCCACACTTTTTATATGGAACTTGGACAATTGTTTGCATTTGCGTTCCAGGTAAATGCGTTGTGTGCCTGGTATGATGCTTGTGCAAAATTCGCTATTGTTTAACGCGCTTTTAAAACTAAATACAAATATATTTATAATATTCATATGCTCGTACACATAGTATGTATGCCTATGTACATACATATACATAGTATGTTTGTATGTATCATCATTATAAACTAACTAATGAATTACTACAGGACTCTGCTGAACACAAACGCCTACCATAGGCGACGAGGCATCAGCACCGCCGGCGCCGGAGCTGCTAGTGCCACTGACACCACCACCACTGCTGCCGCCGCCACCGCCAACATTACCGCCGACGTTGCTCAAGCCACCACCGGCACTGCCTGACATGCTGGCGCTCATGAGGCTGCTGCCGCCCATCAGTCCACCGCTACTACCGCCACCAACACCTATCAAACTGCTGTTGCTGCCGCCGAAGCCACCACCCACGCTGCCGCCACGCCGCTGATGTTGCGCGTGTTGTTGCTGTTGCTGCTGCAGGTGGTGGTGCTGTAGCGACATGTCGCCGACGGACATCATATGCTGCACCGGCATTGAGCTGTACATGTGAGCTGACGCTTGCGACTGTTGATGCTGCTGTTGTTGCTGTTGTGCTTGTTGCTGCTGCTGTTGAAACAAGAGCGATGTGTAGGAGAGCGGTCCGGAGGCGTTGCCAGCCGCGCTGGCTGTTATGACGCTCGAATCGGTCATCATAAGATGGGAGGCAGCCGATGACAGCGGATGTTGCACCAAATCGGCGGGCAGTGAGGTGGGCGCATAGCTGTTGTGTTGCGTGGGCGCTTGTTGTAGCTGTTGTGCGGTAGCGAGGTGTTGCTGTTGTGTTTGTTGGGCAGCATGTGGCGGCTTCTGTGGCGGTGCTATAAAATTGTGATGCGCCGAACGCATGCGAGCACTACTACTGCCGCTGACGCCGGAACCACCACCACCACCACCACTGTTACTGCTATTCGAGGACGAAGAGGCAGAGGCGGAATTGGACATTGTGCTGATGAAGCGCGTCGGCGGTGGCATCTGCGGCGGATCACAGTCCATGGCATGCGGATAGCTGTTACTATTATTGTTATTGTTGTTGCTCGGATTGCAATTACTATTGCTGCTGTTGCTGCCAATGCTATTGTGACTCGACGCCGAGGGCGATAGTAGCGCCTGTAGGCCTTGTTGCGCTGCCAGCAGCGCTGCGGCTTGTGTTTGCTGTTGCTGCTGTTGATTCTTATACATCGACTTGGGCATGGAGTACGCAGTGGCGTGTGCAGCATTGCCGCGCAAGCCGCTGCGCGCGTGCATCAAACTGTTAGGATGATGCAGACCCGTTAAACTGCTGCTGCCGCTCAAACTGCCGAGGCTATTCGGCTGCTGCGATTGGCTGCCGCTGTTGTTGCTGTTACTGTGCGCGGACGAATTGGACGCGGCCAAGTTTGAGGACGAGGAGTGCGAACCGAGATGCAGCATGCCTGTAAAAGAGAGGGAAAGAGAGCAGGACATTTAAAATAGCGGAAAATATGTGCAATCAAGAGAGAAATTAATTGAAGTAAAGGCGATGAGAAATGAGGCTATGTTAACAAGCGTTAAGTAACAGCAAAGAAGTGAATTGGAAGTAATAAAATGTGCATATTTAAAAAAAAAATATTGTGAAATTAAATATTATAGCTACTTAAAAAAAATGCAATTAAAAAAGTAAAAGTAATTATTAAAACTAATATTATAAGAAATATTTATAAAAAAATTATATAAAATTTCTAATAAAAATAATTATAAAGTTATGATATTTCTTATAAAGAATATGATTTTGTAACTTAAAACTAAAATAATTATATCAAAAAAAAAAAAAAAAAAAAAAAAAAACGCAATATAACTAATTATATAAGAGAAGTAATCATAAAAACAATCACACTATATAAATAATTTTTTTTCTTTAATAAATATGTAATTAATTTTTTTAAATAATTCAAAAAAAAAAAGAAAATGAAAATATATTTTTTAAAAGTTTTTTAATTTACTCTTATCAATAGATATGTACATGTGTATATGTACATATAAACACCTTACATACTCAAATTCCTTCAATGGCTGCATGTGAATGAGAAAAAGCAATTTTATCGTTAAAAATAAATAAATAAAATGTGTCCAAAATTGCGAAATGAACCAACAACAGTTTTTGGTTGATTATATCATAATATTTTTATTAAAGATTTTGCAATTTTTTTTTGTTAATAATTTTTTTTTCAACTTATAATGCTTATTCTCGATTTCCACTCCTAGCTGTTGCAAATATTTACTTTGCAATTGCTTTAATTATTATTATTATTTTATGTTTACATACTTAAGTTTTTCATTATTATTTATTTTTATTATTTGCATTGTTACTTTTATTAATAATATTATTTTTTATGAGTTCTTAATGCTGTTGCTGCTGTTTTTCCTTTTTATATTGAATTACTTGTTTTTATTGTTGGTAATAAGTATTTGGTATTTTATAATTATGAACTTAAACTCGTCAAGTTTTTTGCATAATTTTTTCTTTATAAATATATGCATTTGTGTGTGTGTGTTTGCTTAAATTACGCTCGTTCGTCCTTTTCTTTACTATAACTATTTGCATTTGCTTTACCTTTATTTTTATTTGTGTTTTCAAAAAGGATACAAACGAATGCTCGTATTTGCTTTTGTGTTCCTTGTTGTTGTTGCTATTCACATCTGCGGCAGATATTAATTTTATTTATATTTGTAGTATGTTTGTTTTTAGATCTTGATATTTTTTAAATTTTAATAATTGCGACAAAAAAATAAAAAAAAAAATCGTAAAAAAAAAATAAAAATTAAAGTTGTTTTGAAAAAACAAGAAATAAATAAAAAAAATTAAATTTGTTTTAAAAATATATTTCTTATTAAAAATATTAATAATGAAAAAAAAATGCTAAAATAAACTAATAACAAATTTCAAATTGTCATAAAAATATATTAAAATGTGGTAAAAAATATTTTTTATTAAAAATATTAATAATGAAAAAAAAAAATTAAATAAAATTCATAACAAAATAAAATTAAATACTTTTTTGAATCAAAAATTTTTTAAAAATTTTAATAATGAAAAAAAAATTAAATAAAATTCATATAATTACAAAAAATATTTTTCTTAAAATAATAATATTTCTTATTAGTAACATCAAAATAAGAAAAATTATTCAAATTCGTAAAGCATACAAATTTAAGAGTTTTTAAATCAAATAAGAAATAATTTTTTTCTGAAAATAATATTTAATTCGTGGAAAAAATCAAAAAAAAAGTAAATTTGTCTTAAAAAAGTTATTTTTTAATAAAAAAATGTTAATAATGAAAAACCAAAAAATAAAAAAAATTTAAATTTGTCTTAAAAAGTATTAAATTCTCGCAATAATAAAAATAATAAAAATATTCTTATTAAAAATATAAGTAATAAATAATTAAATAAAAATCGCAAACACAATTTAAAGTGTTTTTGAATCAAATAATTACAAAATAAATATGTATTTCTTCCTAAAATAAAATTTAATTCATTGGAAAAATATTTCTTATTAAAATTCATAACAACAAAATAAAAAAAATATTAAAATTCGTAAAGCATAAAAATTTAAGAGTTTTTGAATCAAGTAAGAAAGTAAGAAATAATTTTTTTCTTAAAATAATATTTAATTTGCGGAAAAAATATTTCATGCTAAAAATAATAATATATGACAAGAATATAAATAAATAAAAAATTAACGTTTTTTTAGCAATATAATTACAAAAAATATATTTTTTCCTAAAATAATACTTAATTAGTTGGAAAAATATTTTATTTTTTAATATAAATTCAAAAAAAGGTAAGCTTGGAATAAAATCTTCAGAATTATTTTTTTTTTAATATAAGTAAAAAATTAGTAAGCGTATGGCAAAAACATGTATAAGCAAAAATTTAAACATAAAAAAAATAATAAAAATATTAAAAACTACGAAATATTAATATTATATATTTAATATAAAAAAAAAACATCTTTTATAATACAAAAAAAAAACATAAAAATAGAAAAATTCTTTTTTTTTTTGGGTGCCACACGAATTGATTCAATAAAAATACCGCAAGACTTTTTTGACAACCAAATATAATAAAAACTTAAAACATTAAATAAAAAAATTAAAAAAAAAATATTTTAGAACTAAATTTAAAAAATATAGAAAATATATACATATGTAAATACATATGTATATAAAAAATGAAAATATATATTAAAAAATTAAAAACAAAACAGAAAATATGTGTAAATAAAATTTTGTAAGAAAATTTAGTTTAATTTTATTATTTTTGATGAATTTTTACTTCAACTGTCTTATCTGCCGGTGCATTTGCACACATTTATTTGTTAATTATTGTATTAAATTTTGACTGCCCCATTTGCCACTTAAATTTTTGTAGTTATACATACGTATATGTATATGTATGTGTAAAGCAAATATATTATATATTTATTTACTTGCTCTCGTGAACGCGTAAATGCTATATTGATTTTATTTAATTTTAATACTTTGTTATTACAACTTTATTTTATCTTAATTTTTTGCTATTATAATTTTTTTTTTTAATTTTTATATATTTTTTTTTAATTATTATTATATTTTTTTAATTTTTATTACATTTTTTTAAATTATTATATATTTTTTTTTAGTTTTTATTATAATTTTTTTAGCTTCATTCTAATTTTTTTTTTTTTGTTTGCTTTTAAGTATGTAGGTATTCAGTTTTTAACATACTCATCGCCTAAAACTATGTTACTGTAAACTTTTTACATGTGCTGCTGCATGCTTACATTATATTAGTTATGTGGTATGTATGTATGTATGTAGTAGAGCTAGTTTGTTTTAAATGTATGCATTTGGTTTAGTTTTTAGTTTAATTTTATGCTTACTAAAATTAATTGCTATGATTTGTATTTTCTCAATTAATTATAAATAAATTTAAATTACGTTTTCTGCACATATTTATTATGTTTACTTTATATTAAGTTTAGTTGGTATACTATATATATAATTTTCTGCTTTGCTTTTCGCCTTTTGCTGCTAGACTTAAGTATTTACTGTTAATTTTTATAAATTTTGTAGTTCAACGCGGGCATTCGCTTCGTTTGCGGGTTATTTTTTACAGTGTAGCGCTGAAGTAACATTTTCGTTTGCAGTTCAATTTTATTCTTTTTTTATAATTTTAGTTTAATATTATTTTTACTTATTATTTTACAGTTGTGTTTTTATTTTCACTGAATTTCCTGTTTAGTAGACATATTTTTTATAAATTATGTTTTTAATAAATTTTTTTATGAATTATTTTTTTTTAATAATTTTTTTTTAAATAATTTTTTTTTATAAATAATTTTTTTTTTTTATAAATTATTATTTTTTTTAATAATTTTTTTTATAAATTTTTTTTTTTAAATAATTTCAGCGGCTTTTGCATGTATTAATTTTGTAGTGGTTTTTTTATACTTATTACTTGTTGTTGGTGTTATGGAAAATGCTGCAACTTTGTCATATTTATGTCTGTATGTATTTTAACTAACTTATTTGTTGTTGTTTAACTTGTTTGTGGGTTTCTGTACTTTTATATGTTTCATTTTCTTTTTACTCATAACTACTATGTATGTATGTATTGTATATGCATGTCTATATGTTATATGTAGCCTAAAAGTGTGTTTAGTGAGTAAATTGTAAATTCTATGGTGGAAAATTCACCTATAAATGCAATTCATTTCGTTATGCCTAATTCATTTCATTACTGTTTCATAAATCAATTGTTTTTATATTCACTCATACATGTCTATTTGCTTGTTTTTGCATTGTAAGTTTTTTATTTTCTTTTAGTTTTCTATTTTCTGTTTACTTTTTCAAAAATATCAACTTATGCACTTTTTACAGGTTAACGCGTAGAATTAATTTACATTACTATTGCTGAAAGTACATAACGTTTTTGCTTATTGGAAATTTAATTGGAAGTTGGTGGAAAATTAAAAAAAAAAAAAAATTTCAGAAATTAAAATAATAAATTTAAAAAATTTTAAATACAAAAATATTTCAAGTAATTTTTAAAAATTAAAGTAAATTAAAAATTCTAAAGCCTCAACATTTTGTGTGTTTTTTTACTCGTAATTTTACAGTTTGTAAACTATTTGCTCAATATTGCTACAATATTGCAATTTTGCGATAGAAAGCCTAAAAGTAGACTAAAAATCCATTTTTTTTTACGAAAGCTCATTGTACGAAAAAACAGAATTTCATAAAAAAATATGCGGCTTTAAAGCCGAAAAATCAAAATTTATATTCTAAATTTAGCCTAAAAGTAGACTAGAATTAGAAAAAGTCCTTTTTAGACAGGTTTTCAAAATTGATATAACAAATTTAGCCTAAAAGTAGGCCTAAATTTGGTAACGCTTTTTTTGGAAAAGTTTTCACTACACGATTTCGCAGAATTTTGTAAAAAAAAAAATTGAAAATGTAAAATTTAAAATTATATTATTATTGTAATTTTGTCCAACTTAATATTTTAAATACTAAAAATTTTTATTAATTTTCTTTCCAATATTTTCAACCCTACTTTTAGGCTCTCTTTTTTCCAGTGCTGGGAAAATTCGAGTAGTCTAGCTTTAGAAGCAAAACGAATTAATAATTTTTTTTTTCAATTTATAAATCAAATAATTTTTAATTTTTAAAATTTATTAATTTATTATTTATTTTAATTTTTAAATAAAAAATTTGTCAAAAATTTGAAACAAAATTTTTAAATTAAATAATTTTTACTTTTTAAAATAAAAAAAAAAAAATTAATAATTATTATTTTTTTGATATTTAAATAAAAAATTGTGTAAAAAATTAGAAAAGAAATTTTGTTTTATTTAAAGAACTTATTTTTATTTTCACTTAAAAATCAGTTTACCTAAATTAAATTAATTTATCTACAGAGCTGCAATGTTGGGCAATAAGTGATATATTTTAAATAAAAAAAATATTATAATAATTAAAAAAAACATAATATTTTAAATATGCATTTAAATAGGTAAAGTTAACAGAAAAAATTATATATTTTAACTTACTAAAAACAACGAAAAACATACATATTTACAATAGAGTTATAAAAAAATAATTAATATTTATTTGTAAATAATTTAAGTATCTTAAAAATTAATATATTAATAAAAAAAAATATATATATATATATGTAAATATATATATAAAAAAAAATATATAAAAAAATAATTATTCCCTTTCAACTTTTTTGTCAATAATTTAAGCATTTTAATCTTTAAAAATATTAATATTAATCAAAAAAATATTTTTTTATTTTTTCTAAACAATTTAGCAAATGTCTGAAAATTTCTGTGAGCTAAATTTATTTATAAAAAAGGAGATCTAGAAAAAAAAACTTACTTATAACTTAAAAAATAAAAAAATAATAGAATTTTTTTTTATTATTTCTTTTTTTTAATATATTTCATTTTTAAATATTAATAAATAATAATAAGAATTAATAATATATGTATACTATATAATATTAATTAAACAAGTTAAATATTTTTTTTGTTTTTAAATAATTAAAATAGTTTGGCAAATAATTATTTGAAAACTATTATTTAAAAATTAAAATATGTTCTCTATTATTTTAATATATGAAAACTAATATTTTGAAAAATTAATCAATGAAGAAATACATATATTAAAAAAAAAAATTACTGAAAAAATTTTTTTAAATAAATTAATTTAAATATTTTTTTTCCTAAAACAACATTACTTTTAGTTAAATGAAACAATATTTACTTTTAAAAAACATATATTTTTTAGAATTTTAACAAAATGCTGCCACAAATTGCCCACACACCGCAGCTTATAATTATTTTGGCTATTTCGTAGTTTTGTATGTGTGTGTACTTAAAATATTTTTGTTACTTTTTAATTTGTATTCTTTGTTTGCTTTTGCTTTGCTTTTAGTACGGAGAACGGAAATGACGGATTTTAAGGTAATTTGTGTTGATTTTGCTTTGTTTAAATTTTATTTAAATAATTTTAGCTTAATTTTTGTTTCCTTATTTTAATTTAATGTTTGAAGGTACTACTCTGTAACCGGTTTTGGAGGAGTATATTTGGAAGTACTGGTTTGTTTTGGTTTGCTTGGTTGGTTGGTTTTTGGTTCTTCATATGGTTCATATATGTTTGTATGTATGTATGTTTGTTTGTGGCTGCTGTGGCTTTTAAGAAGTTGTGAGATTGTGCACATGGGTCTGTGTGTGTATGTAAATGTGGTTTTACTTTAAAAACAATAAAGAAAAATATGTAATAGTTTTCTGTGGAACGAAGGAAATATTTATCAACATACTTGAACTTTCTTATTATTCATAATATTTCTTAAGCGCAGTTAAAAGCGTCGAAATTTTTGCGGTTGATCAACTTTACGGCCTAAAAGTATGCAGCGTTATCCATTTTCTCTTTCAGAAACCTTTATAACACTTACTAAAATATATCCTACGAAGTTGTAAAAGCAGGAATAAAATTACAGTTGAAATGAACGCCTAGAAGTATGCAAATACTCTTTTTTTCGACTGATTGAGACTTTAAATAGGGTTGACTTCTTCGCCTAGAAGTAGGCAATATTCGTTTTTTAGCCCACTGATTTATGCATTAAAAAAACGGTAAAATTTTAACCTAGAAGTATGTAATGTTCTTTTTTTTGTTAACCGTCTGATTTAGATTTTAAAAAGGCGCAAATTCCGCTTTGAAGTATGGATTAATAAAATTTTTATTATTACATTTCAATACACTTTAGAATCTCTGAATAATTTGTACAGCCTAAAAGTACGCAACAATAGTAGTTCCAGCAGTGAGAATAACTTCTAAATACATCCAAAACAACTAAAGCATACCTTTAGGATGCTATAAAAATTGCATACTTTCAGGCTGTTATAGTTAAAATAAAAACATTGCTTTTCATAAGCAACAAAATTTCAAAACATACACCGTTGCGTTCTTTCATTCGCAAGCTACCTCGTACGCCTTTAACTGCGCTACATATTTTTTAGCTGCACGATTAATTGGTTAAACATTGCCATAGAGTGCCTAAAATTGATTTTTTTTACTTTGTTTTTAGCTTGATGAAATTCCTGTTTTTCATGTATTTCAAATTTTGTGTTAGTAAATTTTATTTTAGCCGAAAGTTTAGTTTTTTTTTTGCATTAGTTTGTCACGACATTGGTTTTTTTTTATTGTTTGCCCACAAAATTATGCAGTATTAATATCAAATATAATACTTTTAAAGTTGCTATGAGTTTTCGAACGCGCCAAAATATTTTTCTTGTTTTTCAGTTTTCAATTTCTATTTTATAGCCAAAAGCAACTGAGTTTAGTGAGTGAGTTTTCGAGTTTTCTTATGCATAGCTGCTTCTGTCATACAAAGTCGATAGTTGCATAAATTTAGTTTTACAGATTTGTTTTTGTATTATTTCGCAACTTTTCCAAACATATACACATGCCGAAATGTTAAATTTTTCATTTTAATTAATTTTAATATTTTTTTGTGTTTTCTATTGCGTTTTTTTTTTCTTGCCAAACATGTATATTCTTATTTATTTATTTTTAGTTTCTTTACCAAAGTACTAAATTATTTTTAAACTCTAATTCTAATTTTTTTGTTTGAAGTTCTGTCTGCCCTTTTTCTTTAGTTTCGTTTCTACCAAATAGTAACTTTTGTCTGTGTTCGTAATAAACGCTATATTTTACATGTGCTTCTTTGCCGTTTTATTACGCATTTATTTCTTTTTGTTTTGCTTCAACTATTTCTAACCTTACAAATTTTTAATTTAATTTCGATTACGACAATGTTGTACCCAACTAATCTCTAAACTTTAACGCTGGTCTATTAGTTTGCATTATTTAGGTATCTGCATTTTTTACACTGTGGCAACGCTGCATTTTGGTTTCTATTTTCGCCACAGCATTTGTAAATACAAATTGTGTTCAAATGAAGAAAGCTCTCATACAATTGTTGTTGTTGTTTTTTTTCAATAAATTTCAGCTTTTTTTATTTGTTGGCAGTCAAACGAGCAAATTTTTATTTTCGTATGAAATATTTCGTAGTATGTAGTAGTATATGTATAAATAGTAGTAGGTTGTTAATTTTTTTTCATTATTAGTACGAAGTGATAACTTAAGTACTTAGATGCATGATTTTAATAATGATCACTAAAGTTAACGCTGTTGAAAAGATATGGTAGCTCAAAAAAGCTCCAAAGCTGTTTACAGCGGAAAAGCTTACAAGCCCGCTAGTAATTAAAGTAAAAAATTATCATAAAAAGTTTAATTTTTCACTAGTGACCGCGAACTTTTGAAAGCTTTTTGCAAACAAGCAGAGAACCACTCAAGAACACTCAAGAAATAAGCCGGAGCTGAAAGCTTAAACTATAAAGCAACTTTGAAACTTGCTGAAAAGCACAAAAAGGTTTATAAGCAGCAATTTTTCTGCAAACTCGATACAAAAATTCGGATTTCACTAAAAAACTTAATTGAATCAAAAAATGTTAACTAAAAATTATTTGAAAGCTCTTAGGAAGTGAACACTTGAAAACTTCAATTGTAGCTTTTATAGTTAGTAAGCTTTTCGAAAGCTTACTGAAAGTGTTTGATGCCGCTCTATAAGTGTGTTCAAAAAACACAAAGCTTAAGCTTAAAAACTTCAAAAAAGCTTTTAAATATAGTTTTGAGCGCTTTTCATGTAAGCTTAAACTTGCGAAAGCTTAATTTAATCATATGAAAGCACGCATAACTGAATGTATAGGAAGTTGTCGAAGCTGCAGAGCTTTTTGAGGTTTCAAAACTTGAATATTTGTAGATCAAGTGCTTGTTTAAGAGAGTACATTTTAGTATCTAATTCCAAACTTTTATTACATTTAAATTCAGTAAAAGCTCGTAAGAAAATATATGCCAATTGAGCTCATAAAATTTAAACTTTTTTTTGCTTAGGAACACTTTAAAACTGAAGTGTGAATTATTTTAGAATTTTTTCAATTTTATAAAAAAAAAAATTAAAAGCTTTCAGGAAACTATATATAAATTCGATAAAAGTTTTTAAAAATATGCGAATAATGAAACCATAAAAATAAAATAGTTTTCTTGAGCAGACTGAAATATTAAAATCTGATTTGAATTTGAGCTTTCGGTGATTTTAGTAAAAAAGTACGAAAGCTTTTGATAAAAGCCCACAAGCTTTAAGGAAATTAATTTTAATTTAATTCTACGTCACTTTCTTACAAAAATATGTTGCAAACTAAACCAAAGTTTACAAAAACCGCTAAAGCTTTTAGGCTTCTGACATAATTAATGTGAATTCTAACATAGAATTGATTTATAAATGTTGTTACGGCAATTTTTTTTTTTTTATAGAATGCTAAGCTCAAAGTTTATAAAAAGCTCAAAAGCTTTTAGGAAATTAATATGAATTTTAACATAGAAGTGATTTAGAAATGTTGTTACGGCAATTTTTTATTTATTTATAGAAAGTTAAGTCCAAAGTTTACAAAAAGCTCAAAAGCTTTTAAAAAATTAATGTGAATTCAAACATAGAAGCGATTTACAAATGTGATTACGGCACTTTCTTCCAAACATATGTTGCAAACTAAGTCAAAAGTTTACAAAAAGCTCTCTAAAATTTAAATAAACATTTCTCAAATTTTTTTACCGCACTAAATTTGCTATTTTGAGTTACCATATTATTTTCGACAGCGTAAGCGCCTCAAAATATGCAGTATAAAAATATACAATATAATAAACAAAGAAACTGTTAACGGTTTATTTATGTAGTGTGTTGTTGGATAATTTCGTATATTTTTTTTTAACTTTTTCTTTATATGCGTGTACTTTTGTAGAGATCGCCTGGTGTAATATAGGTATGGTTGTATGGATGTAAGTAGTTTTTGTTTTGGTTGGCTGTTTGGGTGTTTGCTTGTGTATAAAACTACATTTTTTAGTAAATTTTCTTCTTCACCTCCTGCCCTCGCTGCTTATCAACCAGATTGCGGCTTAATGCTTACATTTGCTTTTTCATCAATTTAAATTTAAGTACTTTTTCACTTAATTAATTTCACTTTCGCATAAATATTATTAAATATATATTTATTTATATATATATATTTGTATATATATATATATATATATTATATGTATGTAAATGTAAGTATGTATGTATAAGTTAATCGTATGTTTTTTGTTTTTGTTTTTGTATGCAATGAAGTGCTTGTTGCGATGTTATCTACAAAATACCACCAATGCTTGTTATGCACTTGCGTTATGTTGATGATGACAATAATGGTTGGTGACTGTTGACGAACCGTTGCGGTTAGATTTAGCACAACAACAATGTTCTTTCTAACGACTGACTAACTGGAATTGTTCGTCTTAACAGCCTCGTCGCTAACTTAATGCCCACTTGACATTGTTTCCCGATTTATCAGCAGACATCTCGTTTGTACACAGCTTCAAGTTGTTGCTGCCGCTGTTGTTGTTGTTGTCATGTGCTCTCCATTTGTGTATGTGCTCTCAATCGCTGTGTAACTGTGTGTCTCCTGCATGCAGGCGCTTAAACGTAGTGCTGTGTCTGTCCGGTACCGCCGCCAACGCCACCGCCTCCACCGCCATATGCACCTGACATGGCTGCTGTTGTTGAACCTGAGGAAGCCGTTGAAGATGAAGATGATGCTAAGCTGCCTTGCTCCCGAGGCAATGCCGGTCATCGCCGATCGTCTGCGTACGCGTCAGTTTCCGTGTGAGTGAGTGAGTTAGTAGATGAGAGTTAGTGGATTTCATTTATTTATTCACATAAAATTCATTTGATATTTTTATTTTATTTATATAAACATTATAAAAATATTTAGCGTACAGTGTTGCATTTTGAGGTTAGGGTAAAAGAGAAAAATAACGCAAAGTTAGTAAATGATAACTGTAGTTTATTTCTGAAATTTGTTTTCATTACTTTTCATGCAAATGCGTAGTAACTGAAAAACTTTTAATTAAAAAAAAATATTCTAAAAACAAAATTGAAATTTTATGCGAATAGTTGGGACAAAATTATACTATGACTAGTCTGAAAGCATTATTTCGTGTCCCAAAGTTGTATTTATTACAAGAAAAGTAGAAAGTTCTAAATATTTTGAGCAAACGAATTTTTTTAATAAAAAAAAAAATTTTAAGTGTCCCAAAAAAAAATTTTGTGTCACAAAAAAGTTTTCAGTGTTACAAAAAATTTTAAGTGTCCCAAAAAAAAAATTCAGTGTCCCATTGTAATATTTCATTATAAGAAAATAAATGAAGTTTAAAGAGAAAATCAGCTGTGCGGCTTATAAAACTTAAAGTGACAAAACTGTGTATCCAAACACTTTTTCGGTCTACCAAAATTTAATTTCAAGTTCCAAAAAATTATAAATTTAAAAATATGAAGTGATTCTTCAAACACAAGTAATATTAATTTGTATTAGATATAACCCAAAAAATTTTAAGAGTCCCAAATTAAGTTCCACTCACAAAAAACTCAAATTTAAAAATACGAAACGATTTTCAGTTACAGATAATCTAGAGTTCGACTAGAGATGTCCCAAAAAATTTAAGGATCTGAAATTAAATTTCAACTTACAAAAAAATCTTAAATTTAAAAATACGAAGCGATTTTTTAGTTACAAATAATCTAGATTTGTACTAGGGACGTCCCCAAAAAATTTTAAGTGTCCCAAATAGAATTCCAGCTTACAAAACACTCTAATTTAAAAATATGCAGCGATTTTTTAGTTACAAATAATCTAGATATGTACTATGGACGTCCCAAAATTATTCAATGCTCCAAATTAAATTTCAACTTCAAAAAAAAAAACTCAAATTTAAAATTACGAAACGACTTTTCAGTTACAAATAGTCTAGAGTACTACTAGGGAATTTGCTAGGGATGTCTCAAATTTTCTTTAAAAATACGCAAATTATAAAAAGTTGTATTAGGGATGTCCCAAAAAATTTTAAGAGCCCCAAATTCCACTTACAAAAAAAATCAAATTTAAAAATACGAAGCGATTTTGCGTTACAAATAATATAGAATTACACAAGGGATGTCCAAATATTTAAGTGTCCCAAATTAAATTAAATTTCAATTTTCAAAAAAAAAACTCAAAATTAAAATTACGAAACGATTTTTCAGTTACAAATAGTCTAGAGTACTACTAGGGAATTTGCTAGGGATGTCCCAAAAAATTTTAAATGTCTCAATTTTTCTTTAAAAATACGCAAATTATAAAAAGTTGTATTAGAGATGTCCCAAAAATTTTTAAGAGCACCAAATTAAATTTCAACTGCCAAAAAAAATCAAATTTAAAAATACGAAACGAGTTTTCAGTTACAAATAGTCCAGAGTTCTACTAGGGATGTCCCAAAAATTTTAAACGTCTCAAATTAAATTCTAACTTACAAAAAAACTCAAATTTAAAATTACGAAACAAGTTTTCAGTTACAAGTCATCTAGAGTTGTACTAGGGCTGTCCCAAAAAACGTGTGGTGTGTTCCAAAATTTAATTTCAACATACAAAGCACAACAGATTTTAAAATACAAAACAAATTTCCAGTCATAAATATTACACGGTTGGTTTAAGGCTGTTCCTAAACATTTAGGTATGTCAAAATTCACTTGCATGTGCAAAAAAATAAAAATTTCGATTTTTTTACAAAAAAAATTAACACGTAACATAAACACAACATTACAACAAAAAACTAAAACTACATTTATTGGCTGTAGTTTAAAACTAAAACCCCCGAAGCAACAAAAACATGCCAGTGCTGCTGCTTTTTAGCATTGAAAAAAGTTGTATGAGCTCATTTTGTATGCCACTGTGCCCGGAGCCACAGTTTTTTTTATTTGTACTTTCGTAAGGTTTACAAAAATTATTATTTTAACTCATAGTTGCATGAATCTTGTAAATATGGTAATAAATTAAACATATGCTCGTTTGTAAATAAGTAAATTATAATAAATAAGTGCATGTCATTAATAATAAATTACAGCTTTAAGTACAAGTACGTATGTTTGTATGAAAAAAATGTATAAATAAATATATAGTACGTATGTAAATGAAAAACATACACAACTATTGCAGTTTTGCGCTGGCGACACACGCGTGCGTTAGCGCGGAAAATAATACTTTTCTTAAAAATGTACTGTTACTGTTACTGGCTGTTTAAACCGCTACATTGTTGACAAATTATATGTACACATGGACATTCGTGTGTAAAACTGCATTTCGCTATACGCAAACTTGTGTGCCAAGTGCCTAACTTTAGAGAACTATGGCTAAGAACACAAAATATTTATTTTTTTTATTTTTTGTAGCACTTTTTGCTATTTAAATACTTAAAAATAAATGTTCAATAAATAAAATCTACATTTGCAGTTAAATGTACAATCGAAAAACATAAATGATGAACAAAAAAAAAAAACATCAACGCAAATCGTCTTCTTCTTTCCACCTTTTTTTAAACAGTTAAAGGAGTGCTTGTTTATGTATGTATGTATGTTTGTGTGCCTTCATTAGTTTTGTGCGTGTGTAAGTGGTTTGCTTATACTTTATGAATATTTGAAGCGTTTAATGGACTCACCATGCGCTTGTGGCTCTGGATGTTGCAACGCAGCGGCCGACACCAACTGTTGCTGCTGGCTCTGTTGTTGCTGTTGCTGTTGTTGTTGATTACCCACTACCATCGCTACAGACGATGATGTTGAACTCACCGACGGTGATGATATTGCTATGCTCGCTGCCGTATTCGTACCCTCATCGGTTGTACGTTTAAAGAAATTATGTTGCAAGGCATAGTACGGTGTTACACGTGTCTTCGGATCGAAATCCAACATTCGCAATATTAAGTCTTTGAATTTCAGATAATCCGCCACCGAGTGACCGGGCTCATCGAGGCGCCGGCCACCCGGTCCGCCCGTTTCGACGCCAAGTATATCGTGTAGCTTACGTGAACCTGGCGGTTTATATTTACGTCCATTTTGACTCTTCTTCAACATATACGAACCGTCCGCGACTTTATCGAAGAATTTACGCGTCTTATGCGCTTGATCGAGTAAATATTTCGGCGGCATGCCGAGCACCTCGACGATTTTGTTCATTTGATCGCCTTCATTGCAGCCGGAAAAGAGCGGCTCACCGGTATGCATCTCCACTAGAATGCAGCCGAGTGACCACATGTCAATCGCCAAATCGTAGGGTATACCGAGTAGCACTTCCGGCGAACGATAGAAACGTGATTGAATATATTGGTATATCTGTGGAGGGTTAAGTAATAAGAAAGTTAGGTTATGTTCAACAAAAAAATTTTCGTAAGAAATAAGTGAATAAGTAAATAAGTGAAACGTGATTGAATATATTGGTATATCTGTGGAGGGTTAAGTAATAAGAAAGTTAGGTTATGTTCAACAAAAAAATTTTAGTAAAAAATAAGTGGATTTGGGTAGTATTGTTTCAGACAAAGATCTATGCAAAATTTCTTAAAGATATCTTGTTAAATGATAAAGTTTTCCTTGCAAGGACTTGATTTCGATTGTTCAGTTTGTATGACAGCTATATGCTATAGTGTACCGATATCGGCGGTTCCAACAAATGTGCAGATTTTTGGAGAGAAAATTACTTCCGCAAAATTTCAGTTCGATATCTCAAAAACTGACGGTCTAGTTAGCGTATATACATACATACGGACATGGTTACCGGACTATAACGGGATGCCTTTTGATGTCTCCTATCGAACTGAGGCCTGTACGCTTCCAGTTAAGGAGCATAATGAACTCCTCTCCCAGCAGTTTCTGGTGAACTGTTTTCGTAGAAATCATCCCTACAGTCACCAGCTTGAACCGGAACCGCAGGATTCCATCCTCAACTACGTCGACGACATGACGACCTGACTTCGAACGCAACTAACTTCAAACATGCACTGACCGCCATTCACAGCTTCGTTCTGGCTACTATAGCAGCTCAAACTCCTACTGAACCAGAATCGACCCCGACATATCAAATATATGACCAGCATTCAACGAGTGCCCGCATGAACTCTAGTACCCGCATGACACGGACATTACTAAATTGTCTAAGCCCGTCACGCTGATTTTTTGTATACAAATATTTTATGGAGTCGCCGAGGTTTTTTTCCGAGTGTTACAAACTTCTTGACAAACTTAATTTTAACTTAAATTTCTCTTTTCTAATTATTTACCACTTTCCACTCACACAAATCGCTTATTTGCATTGATACTCACTCTTTGTCCCAGCTGACATGAACTGCCAAAGTCTACAATCTTAATCGCTGAACGCTTTGGATTGCAAAGCAATATATTTTCGGGCTTTAGATCACAGTGGATTATATTCAGTTCTGGTGTACTCAAAAAGAGCAGTGCAGTGCAAAGTTGTTGGGCAAATTTACGTGTTAGATTCAGTGAAACACCGCGGAAATTCGTATTCCGTAGTAGATCGTATAAATTGTAGGAGAGCAATTCGAACACTAAACATAAATGATTGCGCCACATAAAATGCCGTTTCAATTTAACTGCAATGGAAAACAAGCAAATATAGTAGTTCAAGTAAAAAGTAGAAGAAAAATTAGAAAATGTTCCACAAACAACGTACCAATATAGTATTTGTTTTCGGCATCTGCACGATTCATCATCTCCAATAATTTCACTTCGATTTGTGCCTGATTTAGGAACGGTTTCTTATTTTTAATAATCTTTATCGCTACGTGACACTGTTCTTCGTGATCGTAAGCCTTGACCACTTGTCCAAAACTGCCTTTTCCTATTTGGTTGACGAAAATTAAGAAAATATATTTTAGTAAATGTCACATTTGATAATAGAAAAAATGGTTGACGCACCAATGAGCGAATCAATTTCGTAGCGATCCAAGAATTTTTCACCATTTTTTATTATATAATCGTGATTATCATCATCGTAACCGTCGTTATATAATTTTCGCTCCTTCTTATTAGAGGAGTCATCCTCGCCTTGGGTCTGTTGAGCGCGTCGCTTCTTTTTCGCATAGTAAACCTGCAAATACGCAGAAATAACGTTTGTTTTAGTTCGCATATAATGTAAATATAAATTAACATATTATTATCAGTAGATTGTTAAAAAATTTAGGAAAAGTGCTGCGCAGGTCATATAAACCCTTACAACTTTCTTTTGACAATTATCAAATCCCATAGCAAAATAGAAACTAAAATTTACTACGAAAATTTTGAAAAAAAAAAAACAACGACAAAATAGAAATGTCAAATTTGAGTGTGAAAATGTATGCCTGAAGGCTGTTGGAAATTAAAACAAAAATGTTTATTCTTCAAATTAAAAATTTGTATAATTAAAAATTAAAAAAAAAAAAATTTTTTAACCTCAATGTAAATTTTGTTTAGATATCTATGCACATATAAAAAAATAAAGCTTTTATCAAAAGCTCACACAATAATTTTTATATTTATGACAAAATAATCCTCATCATGTCACTGAGATTAAAGCTTTCACGCAAGCTTTCATATTTTCCTAACACAAAATCACTTTTAAGTTCATCAAAGCTCTTTTAAATGAGCTTTAACGTTTTTTAGAATCAAAAGCTTCCCAAGCAGTCGAGCTTTCATATTTTCCTAACACAAAATCATTTTTAAGTTCATCAAAGCTCTTTTAAATGAGCTTTAACCTTTTTTTAGAAACAAAAGTTTCCTAATAGCTTTCGATATTTGTGATCATTCAAACTCAAAGGTCGAGCTTTCACATTTTTCAAACCAAAAACACTTTTTTCCTCAGCAAAGCTCTTTTCAATGATTTTTAACGTTTTTTTAAAGACAAAAGTTTCCTAATAGCTTTGACGTGTATGATAATAAGGGTGTCATGCAAACTCAGAGGTCAAGCTTTCATCATTTTTTCTAACACAAAATCATTTTTAAGTTATCAAAGCGCTTTTCTCGCTTCGCTTTCGATTTTTATAATCTTTAACGCAATAGAAACAGATATTTTTTAATTTTTTAAGTTTCTTCACTTACGGGCAGCGATTATTTCTATTTAGAAAATAGCGCTTTAAGCTTTTTCGAAAGGGCTCTAGATAAAAGCTTTCTTAAATTCGTGTGACAGTGCGTCCCAATTTAAGCTTTCTGTTTCAAATATAGTATTGTGGTATAACGGAGCTTAGAGCTTTCACACAAGCTTTTGCCTAAACTTTTTAAAATAAAATTCAAAGTTTCGCTACGAATAGTAACAATATTTAAATCTAAAAATGAAAGAAATCAAGCTTGCATTAAAGCTTGAAACAACTTTCTTTAAAGCCCAAAAAAGCTTTTACATTTTTTAACCCTTAACTTTTGAAACCAAAATAAAAACATAAGGAAAACATTGTTACAAATCAAATGAACTAAATTGATTTTTCATAATATTAATGAGCTTTCACAAAATCACAGAGTTTAAAAATTAAATTTAATATCGTTCTCTCTCTAATAAAACTTAAAGTTTTAATGTGGACGGACCTTAATTTCAAAATTTGAGACAATTATTACAGTGTTAAAAAAGTCAAGCTTTCATTGAAACCTAAAAAAGTTTTAATATATTTTACTTTAACTTTTATTAGCTTTCGCAAAATCAAAAGCTTTCAAGAAATATTTGAGATATGTATGTACGTCTCTCATTTTATTCTAAGTGAAGTTAGGACTTTCATAAAATTACTGAGCTTTCATAAAACCATAGATCTTTCAAAATATAATTGGGATATGTATGTACATATGTACATAAGTCTCTCATTTTATCTTAAGTCTAAGTTGAGTAAGAACTTTCAAAAAATTACTGAGCTTTCATAAAACCAATGAGCTTTCAAAAAATATTTGAGATATGTAAGTCTCTCATTCTATTCTAAGTGAAAGTTAGGTAAGAACTTTCCAAAAATTACTGAGCTTTAGTAAAACCATTGGTCTTTCAAAATATATTTGAGATATGTATGTACATAAGTCTCTCATTTTATCCTAAGTCTAAGTTGAGTAAGAACTTTCCAAAAATTACTGAGCTTTCATAAAACCATTGAGCTTTCAAAAAATATTTGAAAATATCTTATAAGCTCGCGAACATCAAGCGAAATTTTAAGGCTACACCTTCTTAGAATTAGTTATTTACTAAACACCGCCTAAAAGTATGCAACAGTTACATAACTACTATTAATTTTAAGACTGTTGTCGTTGATATGAAAGAAATTGCGATGAATCTCGCTATTCAAATGTTTCGGCTATGAAAAGATCATAATTTCACTTTTATAGTGACGCCTAAAGATATGTTACATTTTAAGAGAATACACCGTATTTCAATACTGAAGGTGAATATATAAAAAAGAAAGTGAAGGCGTTGGGATTAATTTTCTGCTTGGCACTGTAAAATGAGCGCTTTCAAGTTGCAACAACTTGTAAGTTTAGCAACGCAAAATGTGCTATATTTCCAGCGCCTAAATGTATGCAATATATGCGAAAAAATAGCATTTGTTTTGGCAATTTATAGGTTAGAATTGTCTACGGCTATTGAGTTCAATACTTTTATATGTAATAGCTTATATTTGCACGCCAAAAAGTATGCAATACTTTATCGAGCATATATAGTAAAAAAAAAAACTCGCGTTGAAAACATTTTGAATGAAAAAGCAGGGTCTCTAAATAGCAAATTAAAAGAAAGTTCAGAGGAAGGAGACATAGCAAGCAACGCAATAAGAGTAGTGGCAACAAAGAGCAAAAATTATAGAAAATGAGATTGGTGAACACAGAAAGGGCAACTAGGAAAAGAGAAATGTAAACAGTAAACCGGTAAAGCGACAAAGCGACAGGCAGTCAGTCAAAGCTAGCCAAGCACAGGCAGTCAGACAGAAAGTAATTTTCACAGTTAAGGGGCGAACAAAGGCCGGGAAGGAGAGCATATGGCAAAAGTTAATGCAGGCATGGTAGGGGCGCGCGCTTCATACGGGGATAGCAACAGTGATAACCCTAAGCGAACTCACACACAACCATGCTTTGAGCAATATATGTACCTGCACAGTCGAAACGGAATGAAACAGCGAATTGGAAGAATGGCAAAGCGGAAAAGTTGTTGCTAACGCCACAAACATTAGCAGGGAAAGTCAAAACGTCGATAATGGTCAGAAAATGCGCGCGCCTGTTCGTATGTGTGATTGTCGCAGTTTACACATACACATACACACACACACACAGAAAACGAAATAACTGTACGTGTGGCTGTGTAAGCGCACGGATACGCAAGCGCGCGCAGTGTATGTATACTGCGCGTGTATATGTAAGGACATGAGGCGACTATGTCGCTATACATATGATGAATGAACGAGAAGGATATGAGAAGAATGATGCTGCAACATTTTGGAGAGATTTGCAGACATTATAAAATCAACAGCCGAAGTCAAGGCGCTGAGCGACAACGCGGGCAGCGAGACCGAAAGAGCGAGAGCGCGTGCATTTGCTTGCAGCTGAGAGCGCGCGAACTGTTTGGTGTGCGCCTAAAATGCTGCACGGCAAGCCAATATGCACATATGTATGTATGTGTGAAAGTATGCGTGCGACAGGCAAACCAGCAAGCCAGCCAGCTGCGGCCGCAATACAAACAAGCCGAAACAATGTAGGGAAATTGTAGAAAAATATAGAGAAATAGAAATGAAACGCTTAAAAATGGGTGTATGCCGACGCGTAGACGCCAGCAGCGCAGTGACTGTTGACGCGCTGCAACGCGCCAGCCGACCAGACAGTCGCATAGAGGGTCTATGGCGACAGACATTCAAGCTGGTTGTCGGCTGCCGTGTGCCGCGGTGTGAAGTCGGCTATGGTGGTGTGGTGTGGTGGTGGTGGTGCTGACAGCCAGCAGCAGCAGCCACTGAAATTGGAGATGTTTGCTGTGCTGTGCATAGTGCAGCGTCGTCCTTCGGCGGTATAGAATTTCCGTAGCGGCACAACAAAAATAAGAGTACAATAAAAAAAAATGATGGAGGAAACTATTGAAGCAGATGTTGGAGGCTATGTTGAGACGGGTAAAATCAATTGACGTTTGAAATGGCAAACCGAAATAGCCTGTTTTTGGCCAACACTGAGGCGGTGTGTAAATCGGTTAGAGTGAGAAATCGAAAGGGTATGTTAGACTAACGGGATGTAATTACTGGGGATGCATATACAACAGTTGGTATTGCCTGAATACATTTATACGTACATATGTATGCGGTACTAACAGATATTTCATATGATTTAAAGGAACAATGAAGTTTAGAACAAAAAATTTAAATACAAAAAAAAAAACATAATTAAGTAAAAACGAAAATGTTTTGTTTAACGTAAATAAAAAAAAAAAACGAAAATGTTTTTTTTAACGTAAATAAAAAAAAAAAACAAAAACTAAATAAAAAATATGAAATAAATTTTTATAAAAATTACAAAAAAAAATTCTAAAAGATAAAAAAAAAATTAAATAAAAATATAAATAATTTTTTTTTAATTAATATTAAAAAAATGTTTTTAAGCAAAAAAAATTTAAATTGCGCAAGAAAGAATTATTATTTTTATTGTTACCATTAAAATAAAACTAATTGAAACGTGTTTAAACATTTTTTAGCCCTTTTAAAAAATTCTATGTTTTCGATGTTTTTGAAATAAAACATAAATTCAATGAAAACTGATATTTTAGATTTAAAAGATTAAATGCGACAACTAATAACCTTCGAGGCACAGCGTGTTTAAAGTTTCATAAATTCTATGTTTTTAGATGTATGTATGTATGTAGATGAAAAAATGCTTGTATAGAGAGAATATGAACTGAAATTTGTTGAAAACTACAAGCTAGTGTTGTTATGTGCTATTAATGTTTATTTATGTACGTATGTATGTATGCTATGAAAATTTAAATTTTTGTATTGACGCAATGTATTACAAAAATATGCAAAAATTTCTAAAACTGAAGTGAGCTTATTTAACGTGCAAAGACATTTAAAATCACATTCAAATTATTCTATGTTTTCGATGTTTATGAAAATCAAAAGGTTGCATTTGTAATTGTATTTATATAAGTGTTTTTATTTACCATTCAAGCATTTAAAAAGGCACTAAAATATTCTATGTTTTCGATGTTTTTAAAATACAAATAAAGCAAGTGTAAATTATTACAAAAAATTTCTATGTTTTTGCAATAATCAATAAGACATGAATCATACGCAAATATTTATACGGAAACATTTTTACGTTGGCACACACATTGGTTCTGCTACAAAATCAATGCCAGGGCACATGTTAAATGATTTAAAATCAATTTGAACATCAGATATTTTACTCGATGTCGATGTCGTCAATTCTTATTTGCAACTATTATTGTTGGCTATTTTTACAAACGCAAGCACACACACATGCACACAAACAAGCACACGTGCGCCGAAAGTAACAAAAACTGCCAAGAAAGATACTTTGAATACTTTGCCGACAGTGAGTGTGCGGCGAGGCGGAGGGCTGAGAATGTAGAAGCGCACAGATTCAAGCGCCGAGGAGATCTACAAGAGCTAAGTGCACAAATATACTTGTATGATGGATGTACTACATACATACATATGTATGTATGTATGTATGTATAAACGGCTGACCGCAGTAGTTTAGAATTTCACAGACTCGGCCCGCGCGTTGTGTAAAGTCTTCCCTCAACCGCCAGCAACTAAAAGGCAACTCAATGACTTTGACTGCGTGTGTGTTTGAATGCGAGTGTTTGTGTGTATTTGCGCACGCTGACGCAGGTGGCAACAAAGTTGCAGATGCGAAATTTCGCCGCTATTGTTATTCGTATTGCTGTTTGAGGCAGCTGATGATGAAAAGTCATCGCTGACGAGTGCTTGGGTCAAGGGCGGCGGCATACAACTACTAATGGTTTAGGGGTTGTCATTGCTAAAGCAGATAACTATGTATAAAATATCTACAAGTATTGGTATCGTTTTTGTTGTAACTGTCAACGGCAGCAACAATTACGGCAATGATAAAAGTTGAAGGAGATGCAACCGCACATAATGCGAAAATAAAAAGAGCCACACAAGAATTGTATGGCCATGTTATTATACCAAAATGTGTTATTGCTTTTGTTATACAATTTGTATAACGGTAAAAATAAGTGTAAATTTTAAAATTGAAAGCATGTAAAAGCGAAGTAGTATTTTTATGTACCATTCTGTACAAAACATGAACAGATGAATGTCAGAAAAAAACATAGAAAACATAGAATACTGAAAATAGTTAAAAGGCTTATAATTCAATGAAAATATTGTAAGGAGTGACTTAGAGATATGATATTTGCGCCCAAATAAAAACATCGAAAACATAGAATGGACAAAAATGTATAAAACTATGAGTTTCCACATAAAAAATTTAATGCCTCGTTACCAATACCGATGCATCGATAAAATAAAATCGAAGACATAGCATGAATGAAAATGTTGCCGAATACCGAGCAAAATAAGAAGCAAAACAAATATTTAACGATTGCTCAAGGATGTCGACACATCGAAAACATATAACTTACAAAATGATTTCTAAATATTAGTTTTGGTTTTGAAAACCAAAAATATTGTAACCGCAGTTTACGAATGCCGTTTAAACTATTAAAATATCAAAACATAGAATAACTATCTTTCACATATTTTGGAATTCAAAACTACTTTGTGAATTATTTAAAAAAAAAAAAAGCAAATTCTGTATTAGAAAAATGTTTAAGCCAAACATAGCTGACCATATTTTAACACGAGTTACAAAACTATATCAGGCTCCATTACTGCTATTATTTATTGCCACAAAAATATCTTGGTACTTACCTCATTTATATGCTTGTAGGTCTTAATTAAATCCACACTTAATTTTCGCAACGGCGCCGTAGCTGGATCACGAAAATGTGATGGAATTCGTGCCTGCATGGCACGCACCTCAGACGATGACGTCGGACTAGATCGCTATAAGAAACGAACAAAGAAATTGATATAATAAAATTTGAAACAATGTGGCAAAGTATTGCATGTAAGCCTCAGAGTAATGATGGCTATCAAATCCAAAATAAAAAAAGTCATGAAAGTAATAATAAATAAGCAATTAGTAAATTGCAAAATAGGAGAAAATTCAAACAATTAAATTGTTAGTTTGAGACTTCGAAAAGCAAAAACACATTAATGAAATTATTTTTGCAGAAAAAAATTAAAAATTTTTAAACATAATTTCATAAATATGATTTTATTTTGGAGTTTATGTTCACTTACATGATGCATGACATCTCGATGTGTTGCAGGAAGCTCTTCTTCGTCCACAAATCGTCCGTAGAGCGGCGCATGACGTTGACGTCCTGACTCGCCACTTACTGCCGCGCTGGATACATAAACTGCGGATACTGCAAAGGAAAAGAAAATATTTTACATTTTTATTCAAACAATTTATGAAATATTTTTATAAAATTGGTCTAGTAATTTGTTTTATAGATGATAATATATAATTAAACACTAGAATATTATAAAAGTTACTTATTTCATATTTTATTAGAAAAAAAAAAGGATTTTTTCGTTAAGAGGAATTAAATCTCTATAAAAATGCCAACTGTACAATATTATTTAATTACACAGTATAAACGCACATTGATAGTCGCCAATAATATAAAAATAGGATTTATTATTTATGATCGATACATAATCGATTATTTCATTACAGCGTGCTCACACTGCGGTCAATACATTTTTTATAGTTACACATAATATAACCAATGAATATTTATTGATATGAGGGGATATCACATTTAAGATTTTTGAGATTCAAGTTTCAGCGAAAAAATACGTAATTTAATATTAAAATCGAAATCCAAATTCGAAGAATTTTTGGATGGAAAAAATAGAGATGAGTCGAATAAAAAGTATTTAAAAATTAGAATCCAAATTAATACAAAAAAAATTTTAAGTACTAGGTGTTTTGAGCCTAAAATTAAAGTAGTTAACAAATATTTAAATATCAAGCCTTTGCTGAGATTCTACAGATTTAGAAGATCTGAACAAAAAAGAGCGTGCCGGACCTCCGAGCACGATACGAAGATTTTTACGAAGTGAAGAAAATAGTATCGTGGAACCACCTTTAGAGAAAGTAAGGCAATCAGAGAAGTTTATTTGAAGCTATAACTCTCCACATACAGACCTAGCTGATAATATTTCCAGCTTTAAGCCAAAAAGCCAAAAGTGCATTGCACCGAAAATATGCAAAATTATTTTTAATGTGTACAAAAATAAGCATTATAATATCGAGCGCACGGAAATAATGATTGTCAAACTGGGGCAAACCGTTATACATATGTATGCATATAGGCGCAGGTGCTGCCTACGCCGCAAATAGCGAGACGTCAGATAATTGTGAGCATCACCTAAATACCGGGCGCTGCCAAAAAGCAAAATAGTCGCGTGAGCTCTGACACATACATAAACACAAGTGCATCTGTGTGTGCATAAATTACAGCGGAAAAAAACTAAACACTTAATAAAGAGGTGTTTATTATATACATATGGCAGTGTGTGTAATTTACGGCCGGGGGCGACCTACTAAAATATTAGCAAAACAAAAATAAAATTAAGAAAGCGGAAAGAAAAAAATTTAAATATAATGAAAAAAAAAACAAATATAAGATATAAAAAAATAAGAAATTTAATAACAAAATTAAAAAAAAAATATATAAAATAAAATAATATATAAAAATTTATAATATTTAATAAAAATAAAATAAATGAAAAAAAAAACAAAAACTAAAAAAAAAAATAAAAAAAAGTAAAAAAAAATAAAAAAAATTAAAATAAAAAAAATTAAAATTATAATAAAAAAATAAAAAATAAAGCAAAAAAAAAAAATAAAAATAAAAAAAAAAATTAAAATAAAAAAGTATAAAAATTAAAAAACTCAAAATATATTGAAAAAAAATTAAAATTTTCTAAATTCTTGACTTAATTATGATATCAAAAATTGACCAATAAATAAATTGTAGTGCAGATGTGCCATTAAATAACAAAAATAACCGCAGATCAACTAGCATAAGCACACATGATGATTTGTACAAATGTATATACATACATACATATGATCGCACAAGCCGTGCACGAGTCAGCTAGATTATTTAATCTGTAAGAATATTACACAATTTTCACCGAAAATTCGAATATACTTTTGGCACCAACAAGCAAACGCACGGCCAAAAAAGGTAGCTGCGAGCTTCATACATATACATTTATATAAAGAGCAGCATTTCTTAGCGCTTAGTTATGCTGTTATCGCATACACATAACTTTCACATAGGCACACGGAGACACACACACACACATGCATGACGCGTAATTTGCAGCTGAGCATTTATGGCTGCTTTTGCTTCGCTGTGACGGCCACCCACTCAGCTGCGCTGCGAATTGTCAACCGTCAAATTAACCGACTCACTGCTGATTTGCTTGCGCCGTGCATCCGGGTGGGCGGGTCAGTTAGCGGGTTTTGCTTTTATCTAGTTTCTTTCGTCTCACTTTTGGCGCATTTTTAATAGACATTTCGCAATTTTTTGTTGCAAATTTGGCAAAATAATGCGTTGCAGCTGCGCTTATGGTGACTGTGTGGGTGATTGTGTGAAATTTATGTAGCATTTTATATGATTTGTAGCGAGTTTGCTACCTAAAGTGACTTTTTGTGGTTTTTCTAAGAAGCCGTGCATACATACATATACAATTTTGCTAAATTGACATGTAAATTTAAATAAATTGAAATTCGTTAGGTGACAGAGGAAATGGGTGATTAAGAGATTATAAGAATTCGTATATAAAATTTGTTTATTTTTACTTAATGCACAATGTACAACTGCAACGATGGCACTTAATGCCACTCTACATGTAGCAGCCGTGGATATAGGCGGCAAATGCATTGCTGCGAAGGTTGCTATTATACGCCGGGTCCCAAAGAGGTACCTTCCGAAATCTTGCCTCAGTACGACTGCAGCCCTATTCATCACTCCGACGCGGAACCTGGTCCTAGCGACGAAGCTTCACCGCGCACATATCTCAGCGAAATATGTGGATGGAGCCGAGTTGTTGGAGAAGAGGCGTAGCGAGCTTTTTCACGAATGATTCCAAGCTCAAAGCGCATGTTGAAGGGGTAGCCATCTATCGGGAACTCTCAATTAACTCTTTTTTCAGACTGCCAAATCAATGTAGCGTCTTTCAAGCAGAAGTAGCAGTCATTAAGTTAGCAGCAAATGTACTTCTACGAAACGTGGCTTCTTTTAGTGAGATAAACAACCACTCAGACATCAAAGCTGCTACATATATACTGTCTGCGAGCTCCAAGTTAGTCAAGTAGTACATGGCCTCACTAGCTAAAGCATCAAGCTACTATTAATTTAAATGTGGATGAGTGCCTTGCAATAACCGAAAAACCGACATAAAACGTCCACTGAAGTGCCAGTTATTAATAAGGCTCACAGCGTTGCAATGATAGGTGTCCTAACTGCATACTGTCCATTGGAACTTACGTAGTGAGGCTAAAGATTTTGGTGGACGCAACTTGTCAATGTTGCTACGAAGAAGTTGAGGAGGAAAAGCCTAGACACTTTCCCCTCCACCGTCAAGCTGTCGCTAAACTAAGGTTGCAGCATTTTGATTGTCTTACATTTTACGAACCCAGCGAATTGGCTGGAATTGATAGAGCCGCATCAATACATTTTTGGCAAGCTCTAGACGTTTTGATTCATATCTAGGAGTTCTGGCATCACAACGGAAAAGCGTCTCTAGCAGTTCAAGTGGATTTTTCGTGGCTTTAGTGAAATCAGTCTATTAACCTTTTCACACACGAGTTAATTGATCAATTAAGTGGACTTTCTTTGCTTGATGAAAGCGCTAATTGAACTCGATTTACCAAACAAAATAAAGATCTTCTTATACTATATTAATTCTTAGCCGAATAGAAATTGAGTTGAAACTGGAATGAAACTCTTTGGGTTTTTGTCCACACTGTAAATTTGGCTGTGTTAACTGTGCGGGTTGTTGTCCAGGCTGTAATGTTGGTTGTGTGCATGGATAAAACAACAATTAGCTGATGAATTTTAATTATATGAAAAAATACAGGATGAAGAACACAAGCAAATATATTAGCTGATTGTTGCCCGAGCCTTTCGTTAATCGAGTAGCCGGCTGTGCGAAAGGCAAAAACTGAATAATAGATTATAATCTTAATATACTTAATTTGGCTGTGCAAAAAGTCTATAATCTAATAAAAATTAAATCAATAATTTTTTAATATAAAAATGTATACTGTATAAAGGAGTTTTTGAAATAAAATAATAGTGAAAATTCTTAATATAATTTTTGTTTTGGTGGAAATGGAATAAAGTTTGAAAAATTTTTGAAAATATTATAAAAAAATATTTCATAAAAAACTCAATAAAAAAAAATATGAAAAATTGTGAAAAAGTTATGAAAAATATTTGATAAAAAAAATCCATAAAAAAAATATACAAAATTTGTGAAAAAATATGTAAATTTGTAAAAAAAAATTTGTGTAATAAAAAAGAAGTGAAAATATTTGATAAAAAAATTGAAAAGTAATCTAATAAAACAATTTTGGAAAAAATTATGAAAAACTTGTGAAAAAAATATGAAAGATTTGTGAAAAAAGTTATGAAAAGTATTTGATAAAAAATTCAATAAAAATTATGAAAAATTTGTGAAAAAGATTTTGAAAAATATTTAATAAAAATTAAATTAAAAAAATTCAATAAAAAACATGAAAAATATTTCCAAAAAATTCAATTAGTTAAAAAAAAAAAAAACAAATTGAGAAATTTAAAAAAAATTGCAACCAGAGAAAGAAAATATGAAATTGTATTTAAAAATTAAATAAAAGCAAGAAGAAGTAATTAATACATCACAAAAATAAAAATAAAAAGTATAAAATAAGACACAAAAAATATTGCAAATGTAAAAATAGAAGATTATGTTAGGTATTAGGTACTATATATAATAACTATTTAATAATTCAAAATTTTAGTAAAAATAAAATAACTGAAAAAAATATTAAAAAAAATTGTAAAATAAGTGCAATAATTAAAAAAATAAATATTATACAAATATTTAATAATTCAAGTAGTTAGAAACTACAATAAAAGCATTATGCACACAAAGAAAGCAGTGAAAGTGAAAATAGTGGAGCATAAAATGCAATTTCGCTGGGTGCAGAAAAATATGAAGCTAACATTGCTGCAATAAACCTACAATTCCTCAACAGTTGTTGGCCATTTGTGACAAAACCATTGCTGGCATTTGAATTGTTGTTGTTATTGTTGCTGCCGCGATTATTAAAAACGCGTTGATTGTTGTTGGTGCTAGAGCTGCTGTTGGCTGCGGTGGTGCCATCCAGCATTTCCCAATCGTTATTAAGTCTTGTGGTGGTGGCCAGCGATGGCCAATAACCCAAAGCGGCGGCGGACATGCTGGCGGTGGCGTAAGGCAGATAGAGCGAATTTTTCTACTTATTTTTTATAGAAAATGCGTGAATCGACCAATTTAATAAGGTGGCTAACTTTTTTGTTATTTTTGTAATTTTTTTTTTCAACAACGTTCGCCTGATTTTTTTTTTTACTTTAGCGCGAAAGCAAATTATTTTTTAAGTCAGCAGCTTTAAAGTATATAATGTGCAGAGTTTTGTTTTTGTATTCATTTATTTATTTTAAATTTTTTTCACTTTGTTTATCGCTTTCACTTTTTATAAATATTTACTTCATTTTTTTATTTATTTCTTTTTTTCAATAAGAACTATGTCAAGTACATTTGTATGAGCGTGTGTATTATTAAAAATAAAATGAAAAAATATTTCTTTTGGTCAAAAAAAACTAGAGTGGATTTTTTAAAATTTCTTCTGCCTTAGCACTAAGAAACAAACTCAGCGAGCCCCCGACAAGCTACAAAATATTTATTCTTTCGCACTTTTGTCTACCGCGCCGCACAAATTTCCACTGAGCACTGCAATTTTTCACAAGACTCGACAACTTTCAGCGCTGTTCGTCCGTCCGTCTGTTTTCGTTTTCAAAAATAGCAAAATACTTTCTGTACGTATGTGTGTATTTGCTCTTTTTGCATTTCGTTAAAAGAGAAACAAAAATATATGTTTGTATGTATTTACATAAATGTGAAAATAAATTTAAAGTAAAGCGAATTGAAAACAAAATAAGAAATTTAAGGAATACATTTTGTGATGTGTCTAAATAAGGAACAAAAAAAATAAAATATTATTAAATTAAAAGAAGGAAATATGTAATAAAAAAAAAAAATTAAACAAAAAAATTAAATAAAAAAAATAAATTAAATAAAAAAAAATAAATTAAATAGAAAAATTAATAATATAAAAAAATAAAATTAAAATTTTTAAAATTAGAATAAAATAAAAAAATAATAATTTGAAAAAATTCCTTTAAATACAAAAAAAATATATATAAATTGAAATTAAATACATATTATATATATACATAAAAATTTAAAAAAAAAAATGGAATTGCAAACACAACTACAAAGTGTGTAAATTTTAAAAATATACTAAAATTAGAAATAAAACAAGAAAAAACGTTAACTTCGGTTGCACCGAAGCTAAATACCCTTCACAGGTGCATTTCTGTTAGTAACTATTTGTTCAGTTTGTATGGAAGCTATATGCTATAGTCAACCGATCTGAACAATTTCTTTGGAGATTACATTGTTGCCTTAGAAAATAATATATACCAAATTTCGTGAATATATCTTGTCAAATGTGAAAGTTGTCCATACAAGAACTTGATTCCGATCGTTCAGTTTGTATGGCAGCTATATGCTATAGTCGGCCGATCTGAACAATTTCTTCGGAGATTACATTGTTGCCTTAGAAAATATCATATACCAAATTTCGTGAATATATCTTGTCAAATGTGAAAGTTTTCCATATAAGAACTTGATTCCGATCGTTCAGTTTGTATGGCAGCTATATGCTATAGTGGTCCGATATCGGCCGTTCCGACAAATGTGCAGCTTCTTGAAGAGAAAATGACGTTTGCAAAATTTCAAAACGATATCTTAAAAACTGAGGGACTAGTTCGTATATATACAGACAGACGGACAGACGGACAGACAGACGGACATGGCTAAATCGACTCAGCTCGACATACTGATCATTTATATATATACTTTATAGGGTCTCCGACGATTCCTTCTGGGTGTTACAAACTTCGTGACAAACTTAATATACCCTGTTCAGGGTATAAAAATACTTTTATAAAATCTCAAATTAGAAAAAAAAATGATATAACGGCTGATCCAAGTAGAGGTACCTTTTTCAATAGTCTTTTGTCACCGATCTCGCCGGTGAGCACGTAACCGTCAATAGCGACCGCTATCGCGCCATGATACCCGCCTTTGCGATGCCTAAAATTGAAGCTCGTGATCTCAGCGACATTTAGTCTCAACAAGACTTCACCACTTCCCACACATCGCATCAATCTATAATATAAATAATTTCAAGTTTTAGGCCGGTCGATTGGCCATCAAGATCGTGTGATATCTATCACACGGTTAGACTTTTTGTATGGGAATATGTAAAGCCTAAGGTCTATGCGGACAATCCCGCTTCGTCAGTTACCAAGCGAAATGCTCGAACGATTCATAGAAAATTGGACTCAACGGATGGACCACCTGAAACGTAGCCTTGGTCAATATTCGAAAGAGATAATTTTCAACAAAAAAAAATAAAATTAAAGAATGTTCTTTCGAATCATAATAAACGTTACTCATAAAATTTGAAGTTTGTGTTTTTTTTTTTTTTTTTTAATTAGGGAACCTCGAAATGGAGCACCCTTGAGTTAGAAAACAAAACCAAAGCGTTACACCAATATTTTTTAAAGCGAAAAAAAATTTTTACAAAGAAAGAACAGGGTTGCCATAAGTTCTGCTCGTTAGTTTGAAAATCTGGTATAATTTGCTCGATTCACTTGAGATTGAGGCTTGGCGAAACGAAGACAGCTATTAAAAACTTTAGAAACTCTTCAACAAGTCTTACAGAGTAATCTGCATGAAAAAACACATTATGATAAAACACATAAAAACATACACTGATCATTTTTTAAATCTTTCAAAAATACACAACGCTTAGAAAGCCAAGGCTTATGTATATACATATATAAGAAAGCAATTGATAAAAGTAAAAACAATATTTGTCAATACATAAATCACAACAAGTGCTATATTTGCTACAAAGAAATGCTGATCGTGAGCATAAATTAGCGCGATCACTTGTTATCCCTGACTTTTTTCGTATGCTTTCAATGCTTTATTGCTCTTGTTGTTACTGCTGTTGTGTACAGCGCATGTGCACTGCGTGCGATGTGTGACGAACGACAACGAGTCGATTTGACTGTGAAATTGCAAGTGGGTATTTTTAACACGGCCAAAATATTCGGCGTCACAAACTTTTCGAATGATTTTTTTTTTTTTTGTTTTTTTTTTTTTTTGTTTCGTTGGAATTTTTGTTTGTGTGTTTGTAGTTCTTGATCTTTGCATGGAATGCGTCGTTATGCATGAGAAATATTTTATGCTTAATCGGTGGTTTTGAAGGCACTTTGACAGCGCTAGCGATAAATATACATTTTTTGGTAGAATACCAGTTTTTAAGTTGCTATAATTCACTCTTTTATGTAGTTATTTATATATTGTAGTTGTTAGACGGTGTGTGTTTTCACTATTCAATGGCACATGATTCATTAAAAATTAATCATAGAAATATAGAAATAAAATTTAACATTTGAAAACAATTGAGAATAAATCAAAATATTCAAATTGATTACATGAAGCTTAGAGTGCCAATTTTTTAGTGTTATTAAATTAATTACCATGAGCATAGAGTATTAAATTGTCGGTCATATTATAAGTGAGCAGAATAAAAAAGTATTGCGCTGCAAAATACAAATTATTTCGCTTTTTTCAGAAATTATAATTTTTGAAATTTGAAAATTAGTTTTAATAAAGATTTTCAGGCTTAAAAAAATAATAACAATATTAAATGCTAATGCAATTACATTTTTAATACATTATTTGCGAAAATAAACGAACAATTTTAAATTTTATAAAAATTTTTAAGGACTTAAATATTTAATTAATAACAAAATTAAATATTTTGATTGCAATTATATTAAAAAATCAAATGTAAATGAAAAAATACAGTTAAAGACCTCACCTTGCAGTTGCATCACTTAGTTTATCAGCTTCTGACAGTTATAATTACCTTTTCTATATTGAAATGTTAAACGAAAATTAGTTGTAGATACTCGAATTTGATACTTCCATATTTTTATATAAATATTAGCAAACTTTTATTATTTTTGTAAGTCGATTTAAGTTTGTTAAAAAAATAAAAAATTAAGCGCACACTTGTCACTGCACATAATGCTTCGTTCACACAAAGCAATCCATTTGGGTACCAAAAACACACATCACTACATTTCCAGCCAATATTTACCGTTTTAGGGGTTTCGAATTTTTTTTTTTTTGGTAAAAAAATCAACAAATTGTTTATAGCGAGAAATTACAAAACACGCACAAATAACCATTTTTTCAACACTCAATTAGCAACTCTGTGTTTTAGCAGATCACAAGCGTAAGCCAAACGAATTTAAATAAAATTTCTAGAGTTCTTATGCTCGGTAGGCTTTTATTAATGCATTTCAGTCAATTTAGTGTTTTCGCTTCAAAACATACAATAAATAAATAAATTACTTCAAAAACAAAAAATAAATAAATAAAATTTAGCAAAGCAAATTTGTTTAATTACGTCTGGGTGGAAAATTCGGCAACGGCAGCGCATGTGGCGGTACAGGCAAGTAACGGCGTACGTTATTACGCGGCCGTGGATTGTCGAAATTCGGCATTGGTAGAGCGTCTGGTGGCACTGGCAAATATCGGCGGGGTGCAATGTCTATAGGAGCGCTGCGCGGCAGTAAAGGCGAGGTTTTAGGCACAAAATCTCGATCACTGGTTAATTGAAAAGCCGAATTGCGCAGTGTTAGCGAATTTAGTTGCTGCGTAGCTGTATTTAAGGCGTTGTGATCAGCTGTTGCAGCAGTATCTGCGCTGCATGCCGCATCTGTGGTTGGATCTGCGCTATTATCGGTGTCTTCTGCTGGCGATTGATTGTCGTCACCCTCAATGGTGAGGGTGGCCGCGGTTTCATTTGCCGCGCTCAAGGCAGTTGTCAAAGTGCTCACGCGCATCTCGTGATTTTCACGCAAATTCACTGTTATAGTAGTATTTCTTGCACTCAGCGAGAATGCCGGATCGTTTGGTGAGATTCTAATCGAACCCCGATTGAAATAGGGGTAGCGAAATTGTAGATCCGACATTTTCTAATTGTGGAAACGCGTGTTGATATTTATGTGTTAGTTTATATTGTTTAAAAATATCTATAAGTACTTTAAAAAAACTCTTAAAGTAATAACCGCACACGCGTATAAACTGCCAACGACTGGGAAGTGTGTGTCACAAGTGTCATTTATTTCATGCACTGCAGGTCATAAGCCTTCATAAATGATCTATATTGAATATTTCGCGCAAATCTAGCGCGTATACCTGCAGTTAGTTGCACAGCATAAGTACCCTTTATTGATAGCGTTCTACGCGATCTTTTGTTCGGCTGTGTTTTCCTTTCACTTTCCTTCTGAGAAATGCACATCCCGTTTTGCGTAAGCCGCGCGCGAAAATGTGGGTGTGGGCTGTGCATTTCTTTATTGCAGTAAAGTGACCTTCGCAAAAGTGAAGTTTGCGCGATTCCTTTCTTAGTAGACACAAGAGATTATCGGATATATTTTAAATTTGTGAAAATTGGGAGTCAATGTGGGAATAAAGATCCTATATAGCACACACATATAAACTGATGCAATAACTGAATGCATAAACTGATGCAAGCGGAACAAAGGTTCAATAATCTGTCGCATGTCTCATTTGTTCTGCGAAGTAAATGGAAAAGCAAGAAAAAAGAGGTGTTTTCTCTCAGAGTTTACGGACATTGACATTGATACATACAGACATATTTGTGAATATTACATATGCACATATATTGTCTATATATTAATATGAGTTCCCTACCATTCCTTTTATTCTCTTTTTTTAATTAAGACAATAGTAGAAAAAATTTCCTATTTTACCCTATTTAAAGGGTCCATTTCGAGATTTCTTACTTTAAAAAAAAAAAACACAGAAACTTCAAATATAATTGAGTATTTTTGTTATCATTCGAAAAAATATGCTTTGGCATTTATTATTTCATTATTATCTCTTTAAAAATTTTTCCGAGGCTACATCTCAGATGGTCCATTCGTTGAGTTCAATTTTCGCTGTTTCATTTGAGCATTTCGACTGGTAACAAGCGAACAAAACGCGTGATGATTTGCTCTAAGGCTTGAATCGAAGCGGGATTGTCCGCACAGACTTTGGTCTTTACATATTCCCACAGTCAAAGTCTAACGGTGTGATATCACACGATCTTGGGGGGGCCAAAACGAGATTACGGTTTAAATTTCAGGCATCAAATAGTCGGTTGTCATAGCGGTCACCTTTACGCGGTTACGTTCTCACCATTTTTGAAGAAATATTGCATTTTTGAAGAGATTTTGCAGTGATATATGCAGCGATGATTCCACCGGTCCAAAACCCACACCAAACCGAGTTTTTTTCTGGCTGAAATAGCAGCTCTTGAATCTCTTCAGTTTGCTTTTCGTCCCGAATTCCGCAAATTTGATGTTTATATACACATTGAGCCAGAAATGGGCTTCATCGCTAAACAAAATTCGGCGCGAAAACGTCGGATCTTCTTGGAACTTTTCAAGCGTCCATAAAGCGAAGCGATGTCGCTTGGGAAGTTCGAGCGGCTTCAATTCTTGCACAAGCTGTATTTTGTATCAATTTAAGATATCGACGTAAGTTTTTTCGAATAACAATCGTTCCTAGCAGTCGAGATCAACACATCAAATGCTTTTTCTTTAACCATACACTTTTCAACAAATTTCTTGGTGTATTCTTGTTACTTGTGTCACCTAACGTAATTTCTACCTCCACTAAAAGAGTTTCTATAGCTTTATTTGCAAAGAAACGGCATATTTGTAAGGTCAAAGTATATCTAATCATTTTGTGGATTATGCGAAAAATTCTAATAAAAGTCCATAAAGCAATAGATTGCTGATTTTTATAATTTAAAATGCCTTAGTGACATCAGCTGACTCAGAACAAAAGAACAACAGAGAAGAATGCATAATTATGAGCACAAGCAATAAAATGTGAGAAAAAAGACATTTACACACACACTTTGGCACCGCTGAGTTTAACGAGCAACATTCATTGAGAACGCATGTGCAAATCGTAAAAACTGCGGCATAACAGCGCTTGCCGGCGGGCGGCAATTTTTATTGACAATTACGAAAGTGAAATAGTGGGAGAGAATCGCAGTGACAAACGAGCGGTTGGTTTCACGATTTAAGGCAGGAAAAAATGTAATGTTCGGGTTTTGGATGTTTGAAAGTTAGTTTTTGAAGATGTTTGGCGTTGAAATTATAAAAAAAAAATATTGAAATATAATAATATAAAAAGAAAATTAAATAAAAACAATACTCTCTGCAATTTTGAAGATGTTTGGCGTTGAAATTGTTAAAAAAAATATAAAAATAAATTAAAAAAATATAAAAATAAATAAAAATAATAAAATTAAAAAAATATTGAAAAATAATAAAATAAAAAGAAAATTAAATAAAAAAATACTCTCTGCAATTTTGAAGATGTTTGGCGTTGAAATTGTTAAAAAAAATATTCAAAATAAAAAAATATAAAAATAAATTACAAAAACATAAAAATATAAAAATAAATGAAATTAATAAAATTAAAAAAATATTGAAAAATAATAAAATAAAAAGAAAATTAAATAAAATTAATACTTTTGAACGGTCGCATAATTTTTTTTTATTAATTTTTTTCTGTTTTTGGAAGTTTAATTTTATTATTTTTCTTAATTCATACTTCTTCTATTTTTGTAATTTTTCCTTTTTAAATATTTATTTTTTTAATTTTTTTATTCTTATAAATTTTAATTTTGTAATAATTAAGTATATATTTTTCTTTAAATTTGTTAATTATTTTATTTTCTCAGTTTTGTTAATTTTTTTAATTTTATACATAAAATTTCATTAAAATTTTTAATTTCTTTGTTATTTGCATAGAAATATGTAATCTAATCTTTCGTTCAACAGTCGACACATGGATATGAATCCGCGCGTTTTGCGGTATCTTTCTCTGACTCTCTCGATGCTTCTGTTACCTGCGCTCATTGCGAGTATTTTCGGCAATACGCCGGGTTTGCTAAACGGATTTACATAAACACCCCTTCAAGCAAACAATAATGCAATAATATTTAGAAAATTAGAAAATTCAAGTAGAACATAAGCGACCTGGCTGCATCATGGTTATTGTACAGACCGCCAACGGATAGCGGTTGAAAACATAAATCTAAATGGTATCAATATTGTAACCTGACTATATATGTATGTATGGACATATATATGTACATACTCACATTTGCATTTACATATAATTGTACTTACATATGTATGCAAATTTTCTAACCAAAAAAAAAAACAAAAACAGATTAGCGAAGGTGTAAAGGTATAAACAGAGCGAGACCAGACGAGGCAAGTTGGCCTAAATGGCCGCTGGTATTATATTAATTGCTTTGCAAAGTCAAATGCAAGGGAATATTTTTAATTTTTTGTTTTTAATATCTTTAAGCCCACTGTATGTGAATTTTGTAAGTAAAAAAATATTTCAAGTATTACAAAAATAACAACGGAAAATGGAGTTGGTAGCACGAAATAAAAGCAAAATGTTGTTTAATTGCAGCGTAGCAACTTAATTAAATTTAATTATATGTTAGCAACATAGTTGTACTCGTTATTGAGGAATTAGAGCGCAGTGGTGTGGCTTGAAAGCATGTTTAAAGTGAAAAGCATAAAAATGTAGCATAGCCACAGGGGTCAGCGTCGGTAAAATGCACTTAACTACGCTGATGCTTGCTTAGGGAACTAGAAATTTTTAAAGTAGTTGCAAAGTACTTTTTGGTATATATAAAAAAAATATATAAAAAAAAATAAAATTAAAAAAAACAACAATAAAAACATATATTATACACACACGCACATTATATGAATGAAAATACTAAAACAAATTAAAAATATTTACAGGTAAAAAATATACAAAAAAATAAATAAAAAAGCAAAAATTAAAAAAAAAACAAAAAAAAAATAAAATTAAAAAAAACAAAAAAAAATAAAATAAAAAAAATAATAATAATAATAATAAAATTAAAAAAAACATTAACTAAAAACACTATTTAAAAAATATAAGAAGAGAATGCTAAAAAAAAATTAGAAATCTAAAACTATACAAAACAAGATTAGAAAAATTAAGAATAAAAAAGTAAGGAATAAAAAAAATTTTAGGTAAAATAATTCAATCGAAAAATGTATTTTATTAGAAAGAAAGAATTAAGAAAATTAACATTAAGAAAAAAATAAATTTAACCATGTTTTATTAAAAACAAAATTACATAAAAAAATATGTTAAAAAACACAAATACATAGACTTAAAAAAAATACAAAAATATATTACGTAAAAAAATTAAAAAATCTTAATATTTAGAAGATATAAGCAGAACGTCAACGACAAAATTTAAGAAAATTTACATACATATAATAAATCAAACAAAATTTTTTTAAGAATTAAAAAAATCATAAAAAATTTAGTTAAAAAAACAAAAAACATATGTATAAATCTTATAAAAATTGAAAAAATATACTACATACAAAATTTAAAAAAATTTAAACATTAAAACATAAAAACTTGCACGTTTCGTTATTATTTTTATCTTTTATTTTTTTATTTTTTCTAAAAAAGAAAAACATTATTTTAATTTTACGACCCATCCTAATATTCAATACATAGCATCGCAGCACTTGTGCGCCAAAAGCGCGCAACCGTCTATGAATACAGCTAAAAATACGACATATGTACATACGTGTGTAAAATAAAAACAGCGGGGTGAAAAGAAACCAGAGACGTTTCTTAAGTGTAATGCAGAACTGTCAAAACGTCAAGTGTCAAGTAAAT
This sequence comes from Bactrocera zonata, assembly GCA_037783105.1. NCBI lineage: Eukaryota > Metazoa > Arthropoda > Insecta > Diptera > Tephritidae > Bactrocera > Bactrocera zonata. The sequence continues at coordinate 69,460 of JBAWJQ010005455.1, read as the reverse complement.
GTTTGGTGACAATATGGCGACGCGTTGCAATGCTTGCTGAATAAGAAGCAAAAAATAGCTGTACAATTCATTTATTTATTTCTCATCGTGGTAAAACAAAAGTCAATCACGAGTTGAAGTGGGGGCGTGGGATGGAAAGAGCGGCAAAGGGCGGTGGAAGGTCGAATTAAAGAATGGCACATGTATGTACATATGTATGTATATAAATGCAACATGCTGCATAATTAAATGGGAAAATATGTTTGTACAAAAAAATTAAAGGAATTTGCAATAAAAAATAATAATTTTTAAAAACTAAAAAAAAATTAAATATAAAAAACAATAAAAATAAAAAATAAAATAATATATTAAATAAAAAAGTCGAATAATCTAAAAAAAAAAAAATGGAAATAAAAACAAGAAAAAACGTTAACTTCGGTTGCACCGAAGCTAAATACCCTTCACAGGTGCATTTCTGTTAGTAACTATTTGTTCAGTTTGTATGGAAGCTATATGCTATAGTCAACCGATCTGAACAATTTCTTCGGAGATTACATTGTTGCCTTAGAAAATAGTATATACCAAATTTCGTGAATATATCTTGTCAAATGTGAAAGTTGTCCATACAAGAACTTGATTTAGATCGTTCAGTTTGTATGGCAGCTATATGCTATAGTCAACCGATCTGAACAATTTCTTCGGAGATTACATTGTTGCCTTAGAAAATAGTATATACCAAATTTCGTGAATATATCTTGTCAAATGTGAAAGTTTTCCATATAAGAACTTGATTCCGATCGTTCAGTTTGTATGGCAGCTATATGCTATAGTGGTCCGATATCGGCCGTTCCGACAAATGTGCAGCTTCTTGAAGAGAAAATGACGTTTGCAAAATTTCAAAACGATATCTTAAAAACTGAGGGACTAGTTCGTATATGTACAGAGAGACGGACAGACGGACATGGCTAAATCGACTCAGCTCGACATACTGATCATTTATATATATACTTTATAGGGTCTCCGACGATTCCTTCTGGGTGTTACAAACTTCGTGACAAACTTAATATACCCTGTTCAGGGTATAAATATATTTCTAACTATTTAATATGTAAAAATTAATTTAAAAATCTTTATAATAAAAGTTTAACATGTGAAAATTGTTTTGCAGAATTTTTAGTTTTAGAAAAACATTTTAGGATAGTAAAAAAATGTTAAAAAAATCAATAATTAAAAAATATGCAGCTATAAAATAGATAAAAACAATATTATTAAATTAAATTTAAAAAAAATATAATTTCAAATTATTTAAAAAAATACATTTAAAAATAACATAGTGTACAAATTTCAAAAAAAAATTAAATTAAATTAAAAAAAGTAAATTAAAACAAAAATTAAATAAAAAAATAAATAAAAAAAAAATTAAATAAAAAAATTCAAATATAAAAAAAAATTAAAAAAAAACTAAATAAAAAAATAAATAATGTAAAATTTAAGTTTATAATTGCAATAATTAAAACCTATGACGCATAAAAATAAAAAATTAATTTTTTTATAATATTTAATTATTTAAAAAAATACATTCAAAAATAATATTTGAATTTTGAAAACTAAACAAATTAAAAATAAAAAAAGTACAAAGAATATAAGAAAAACAAAAATATAAGTTTATAATTGTAATAATTAAAACCTATGCCGCATAAAAATTAAAATTTTAAAAATTGAATTTTCATAAAAAATACAAAAGTCATAAAAATTTATAAAATAAATAATGTAAAAATAATTAGGTATTTGGAAATAAAACAAATCCAAAATAAATAAAAAAAAATCCAAAAAATAAAAATAAAAAAAAAATAAAAAATTAATAAAAAAAAAAATATAAAAAAAATTTAAGTATGCAATAAAAAATTATGTAAATAGATATTAAAAAATCTTACGTAAAAAATGTGTTTAAAAGCGTCTCAAAATAAAAACTGCGTTGCCTTAATTAAAATTAGAAAGTGCGAAAATCGAATAGCTTACGTCAAAAGCCATGTTTTACGCTTTTCGAAACAGAAAAATATTCCCACACTTCGGCACTTTCTATTTTCGGCAACATTTTATTATTTTTCCCCCTAATTTGAGGCTTTTAATTTTTTCCACTTGAGTTCAATAAACCGGCGAATGAATGAATGTGCGCTTTTGCTTTACTTTTATTTTAATGTTTATTCTTTTTCTCTTTAGCTATCTGCTTGCCTAATTTTAAACAGCTGTGGCGCGTAAAGCGTTCAACGACAGCCCACCAACCAACAGCCAGGCAGGCAGGCAGCGAGCCGTTCCTTACGCAGTCGAAGAACCCTGCCTGCTCCCATGAGCATGCTTTACCATACCCAGCCCAAGCGTTCACTTTCTTTTTTGTTTTTATTTTACAGCAGTGATTCTTAATTTTAGTATTGGGGAGCGTGGCGTGTTGCACATTGAACCCTTCGTCGGTCGATCACTCGTTTTGCTGTTACGTGTACGGCGGCTAGGAGCTGGCGTGCGCACTTCCTGCCACCTCTACGTCCATGCGTGTGTGTTTCCTCCTTGCACGCTGCTTTCGCCGTTTACTTAAAATTGTTGCATTATCGTTTATTCAACCGTTGCTTTGACATTTTCTGCTTTTGTTTTGCGCATTTCCAACGAAAATAAAATGCTTGCTTATTTTCGTATTTTCATATGACTCGTTCTTATTTTTACTTAAAACAAGACATTCCGTATGCTCCGACGGACTGTGAGTTGTCGTGCTTAATTTGATACCGTTACTTGCTGCTTGCTGTTTTTTCCTACTTTTTTTTATTTTATTGTTAATTTTTTTTTTGGACAGCGCTAAACTTAAAATGTTTGTTCATTCGTATCAACGCCACGGATCTGCTGCTGGTAGTAGCCTTTGTTTTCTCACTTCCCCCACATTTAGCAATGCATACGTGCGAGCATTTTTTGGCTGGCTTTCAGCTGAAAATAGACGAAAAGCTACCAAGCACTTAAGCTTTCGTTGAATCTCTGACATGTTTTTCTTCTATTTTTACACTTTGTTTGACCATCTGTCCAATCGCCTTGGCTGTTGGCGTCAAGATGTCAGCAACATTGCATGTGTGTTTTTACTGATTTTCGATATTGAAAATACAACGCTGCTTTTTGAGCGCTTGTCAACGCTCTGTGACTACCGCTAATCATAGTTAAACCAAAACAGATGGGGTTTTTTTGTTCCTATGCCACTCTGGTATTGTTATAACCGTTATACATACACGTATCTCCACACGAAGGTCATCAAATAGCTTTAAAGTCATTCGGTAGTGCTGAAAGTCCACAAAGGCAGATCTAGCGTTTTCGCTTAGTCTTAAGTGAGTCAATTGACAAATTTTGCTGAGGTGTGGGCGTGAGTTGGATACTATGTCTAATGAGCTAATTAATTGGCGTGCGATTTTTTATATGAAAATTCTATTTTTATACAAAAAATCAGCAGCATGACGACATGCTATCTTTTAATAGCGCGAGAGCTTGCGAAAATTCGAAATTTGGTAATGCTAACTAATGACTCAACGTTGCCGTCATGGATGAGAGTTTGTGAGCATTTCAGCTAACAGTTAACCTATTTCTGGGTTAGCAACAAAGCTTGACTCATGGTCAAACGATCGAACTACACTATACACGTATAGAGATGGTCCTTGGAAATCGGTAGTCCCCATATATTCATGGAATGCCTTTTCTTTCGAATAAATAATGGTAAACTTGAGTATACTCCGCGATGTTTTAGTGAACATCCCCAGCAATTTCGACGTTATACTCGTACTCATTTTTTGGTCGCAGCTTGCGCTAAGGTTCAAATAAAGACTGACAGTTCAAAGATGTACCTAAATAATGTTATCCATGTATGAGCATTGTGGTGCGAAACTCGGATAGATTTTAGCAGTTAAGATGTAGTTTAAAAGTTTATATTAGTTCCTGATCCACTGAGACTTACCTAAACAAGATTAATTATTAATCTACAATTCAAATCAAATAAATCTAACTTGCGAGAGATGTCTAAATCAGCTGGTTGTGATAAATATCTCCACCGACAAACAGATGATGCTAAATCAGAGTCGCAAAGGGAAATTTCGAGTAGATTAGCTTCAAATCTCCTCGGTGGAGATTAACAAATATCATTTCTATATGGCGAAGTCTTGCTAAATCGAATAAATTAGTAAGATAGTCTACTTAAATAAGCCTAAAAAATAAAGTGTCGTGTAAAAACCTTCTATAGAATCAAGTCTAACAAGTAAGGAAGGGCTAAGTTCGGGTGCCACCGAACATTTTATACTCTCGCATGATAAAGTGATAATCGAGATTTCATTATCCGTCATTTACATATTTTTTTATTTTGCTGTAAAATTAATTAGATTAGTAGTTCCTGAGATATGGTTTTTGATCCATAGGTGGGCGACGACACGCCCATTTCCAATTTTTAAAAAAAGCCTGGGTGCAGCTTCATTCTGCCATTTCTTACGTAAAATTTAGTGTTTCTGACGTTTTTTGTTAGTCGGTTAACGCACTTTTAGTGATTTCCAACATAACCTTTGTATGGGAGGTGGGCGTGGTTATTATCCGATTTCTTCCATTTTTGAACTGTATATGGAAATGCCTGAAGGAAACGACTCTATAGAGTTTGGTTGACATAGCTATAGTAGTTTCCGAGATATGTACAAAAAACTTAGTAAAAAAAATAACGTCCATATATGCCCCTCCCTAATGCGATCCTTTGTGCCAAATTTCACTTTAATATCTTTATTTATGGCTGAGTTATGACACTTTATAGGTTTTCGGTTTTCGCCATTTTGTGGGCGTGGCAGTGGGCCGATTTTGCCCATCTTAACTTAACCTTTTTATGGAGCCAAGAAATACGTGTACCAAGTTTCATCATGATATCTCAATTTTTACTCAAGTTACAGCTTGCACGGACGGACAGACAGACATCCGGATTTCAATTCTACTCGTCACCCTGATCACTTGGGTATATATAACCCTATATCTGACTCTTTTAGTTTTAGGACTTACAAACAACCATTATGTGAACAAAACTATAATACTCTCTTTAGCAACTTTGTTGCGAGAGTATAAAAACAGATAAACTTTTTACGTATAATCTTCATATAGGTTGGTGTAGAATTCCGACGAGCGTCGTTAGTTTGAAGCTTCGAAACCCTTAAGAAAGTTGTTTGCTTCCATCTTGTTCGTCTCATTTGAGTGAAATTTCAGTTTTCAATATCGTATCACAAGCAGTATCTCTCGGTCAAACCAAAGGCACTACACACTACATAATATTACTTAGTTCTATTTTCACATGGGGCATGAAGCTGTGGTGAGTTTAGCTTATACCTTCTATACCTACTGCTTTTTGAAGTGGATCTCAGCATGCGACTAAGTGGAAAGGGTTTTTTTATAGGCTGGTTGGAGAGGTGATCGCCATAGTTATTTGGTAACTTCATTTATGTGGGTAAAACCTGGTTCTCGCCTTTCCTAAATAAGCAACAATAGTTTCATAGAACCATAATCGTACACGACGGACATACAGTATTGGTATGCTAACTCTGTTGCGAATAAATTTTGGACACGCTGCAACGTCATTCAACATATGCTCTCTCGGGAACTATGTATATTTGCTATCGATATTCGAAACACTCTCCGACGGTAAAAAAAAAAATCTTCGGTTGTTAGCGTTTATATTCAATGACCTAAAAACAGACACCTGTGGATTTCCAAGCAACTATTACTGTCATTAAAAGCTGATCTGTTTGAGGGGAAAAAAAAACAATTATATACACGTTTCAGGTGGTCGGAGCACGATATATTATATGTATGTATATATTTACTAACTTATATGGAAGGACACACACACAGCATAAATGTATAAGCTTGTGGGCGCCGCCATAACTGAAGCATTATGAATCACCCCAAAAAAACATTTAAAAAAAAATCAAATTAGTACAAAAAAGCCAAGGTTTTGCCCGATGCGAGATAATTAGCTGAGGTGAATGTATTTGGAAAAAGGTCAAACCGGCTTGTTGGGAAACTCTGAGGTTGAATGCAAAAACAGTAGTTAAAACTCGAAAGCAAAACTAATAAGCAAAACAAAAACTTCTTTTTTTTTAATTAAAGGAAAACATCAACCACTTTTGGTGTGTACTTTTGTGCGACGCAGAAAATGATTTTTAAAATTTCACAGGTAAGTAAATCAAATAACAACAACCAGCTTCATTGTCAGCAGGGTTCGGTGCCGTAGGTGGCCACACCACCAAAAGCAATAAAAGAAAACTGTATGCACAGCTTTTTTGTGAGTCAGAGTCGTAAAAAAGCCAAGCTGTACGAGGGGAAACCCCACAAACGTACGGTTATATTTACAGGCACTGTTAGTTGTTGTTGGAAACAATAAAAAAAAGAGACACAAATTGAACTGCTGATGACGAGTGAAGTAGAAAATTTGTTTCGCACGCTACGGCCGTAATATTGTCCATACAGATGTGTATACATATACATAAATATGTATTAAGTGAGAATGACGTGAGACCAAAAAACTTCAGAGTTTTCAGAGTTCTTTTTTATAGATATTAAGAGTCAATGTTTCAATGCAAAACAAATACAAAGCTTTTACTAGTAATAGCAATGCTACAGTCGTGAGCTTAAATCTCGGCAGCAGAAATATCGAGAATTTATAATCCCCGAAATGCTTTCGAGAAGATATCTTCTAATTCGAGAGTGTTTGAGACTTCTAGCACCAACGTTTTGATCGATAAAATCAAAAAGCTCTAAGCGTTAGAGCAGTAAAAGCTCGGCCAAACTTTTCCACATAAACTTTTACGAACTAAGAATTCGGGAAGGATAGGGGTTTCGACGAGTAATTTATGGTGTATGTTGCATTTTTACAAAATTCTGTTCTAGCAAGATTCCAAAGACGATTTGTACATCATTAAATGCTATAAAGAGAAAAGCTTTGGACAAACGGTTTTCGAAGGCTCACAAAAATTGATAGAAAATAAGAGCTTGATGAAACGAACTTTATAAATAGACTGCGCCCTAGTTTGGTATATTTAAGTAGAGATATCTATATTTTAATTAATGCAGAGAACTTGTAGAGCATAAATAAACTATAAAGAGAATTACAAGATCGGTCAAAAAGTTTTCGAAGAAGAAAAAAAAGAAGGAAGAGCGAGCTTTTTGCTTTGACTTCATATTAACTTGGTACATTTTAAGCAGAGATATTTTAGATAGATTGAAGTATTATCGGAGAGATCGACGCTGCTAATCGTCTTAAACTCTGTGATTTTGGATCTAAATAATACAGAATATATATGTTCTCAGATACTTTGATAATTAATTCTCAGCCCAACTCTGGGTAATATTGTTGGGTAATGAGTTCAAATTGGAAAGTTTCTTATAGCTTTAACCCAAAGCTCAACTCTAAAAGCTCTCTCTATAGCGTCTATCGCAAACTCTCTGTGGCCTATGTCGATTATCCGAATAGAAAGCTTTATAAACAACTCGCATAGTCTTATAGTTGTTTACAGGGTGTTTCAACTTCTCGAAAATTTGGAAGCTGACAGGAAAAAGGTAACCAAAACTTCAAATTTAAAGCAAGGCTTAATAAGACAACCTTGAAATAAATATATTTTCAAAATAACGCATAATACAGAAGCAGAGAAAGATACAATACCAGAAAGAGAAACTGAAATCAGTTGCTTGGCTGAAGAAACTAATTTTTTATATTTTTACCCATAACTTTTCAGTTATATTTAAGTAAAGAGTGTTGCCAGATTTTCAAATACATTTATATAAACTGGTGCTTATTTTTCTTGCTTGAATAAACCACTGTTTCTGTATTTATATAACTTTTCATTTATATTTAAGGCAACAGCGTTGCCATATTTTTAAATAAAAAAATTGATATAAACTTGAATGTTTAATATTAGCTTAAATTCAGCTTGAATAAACTATTGTTTCTTTATTTAAAACTTTTCATTTATATTTAAGCGAACAGTGTTGCCATATTTTTAAATAAGTATTGAAAAAATTTATTATATAGACTTGAATTTTTAATATTAGCCTAAATTTATCTTGAATACACTACTGTTCCTTTATTTTTAACTTTTCAATGCATATTTAACCAAGCGGTGTTGCCATATTTTTATAGAAATATAAAAAAATGTATTATATAGACTTGAATGTTTAATATTAGCATAAACTTAGCTTGACTAGCCTACTACTTAATTTTAAGCAAAACAGTGTTGCCAGATTATTAAATAAATATTTAAAAAAATTCTTGTAGAGTTGAATTTTTAATATTAGCTTGAGTAACCTACTGTATCCTTATATATAAATTTTCATTTATATTTAAGCAAATAGTGATGCCACATTTTTAAATAAATATTTAAAAAAATATATTATACAGACTTGAATCTTTAAATTGGCTTAAATGTAAATATGTACATAATTTTACTTACATTTCTGCTTGGTTTTATCCATTGCGGCACCGCTGGTATCCTCTATTCTGTACATAGATGTAAATTTCTTTATAACAGCTGCTTAACGAAGAAATTCTATAAATTCACACGGACACACATAAAACAATGCGCACGCAGGGAGTGATAGCGAGAGACAGAGAGTTGTAGCGAGAAAGTGGGATATTTGGGGTGTAATGTGTTTCGACAACTACAAAAATACTAACGTTGACACTTTGTTGTAGAGAAAAAATTATATATTTTTTTACTTTTCAATTTAACGAGCTACAACGCACACTGTTGATTAGCAAGCTAACACTTTATACTGACCTTTTGCCGAAAAATATTTTATTTTTATTTTATTTTGTATACAAATATTTTTAGTATATAGAAATTTCAAAATTTCTTGCTTGCACGACGCTTAAATTTAATTTAAATAAATTACAACTGTTATTTTATTTTGTTACTTTTAAACGGCGTATTCTCTGTATTGAGTTTTGCACACATTTTTCGTTGTTTCACAAGCACACCACCGCACTGTGGTGCGAAAACGATGTTTGCTTGCGCTGCCGTAAAGTACTTGGACGCTCTTTGACATTCAAAAATAACGGTGACATTTTTACACGCTGCTCGCTCGCTTATGTATTTTTAAGTTTGCACCGTGCACTTTGTAATTATATTTATTTATTTATTTGAAATGTTAACATCCAAACATCGAATATTTTAGACTTATATTTTTACATTTATGTAGACACACTTCTTTTATTGCTGCTTAACAAAATAGATTTTCAAACACTTCCAAAAACACGCCTTTGAACACTTTAGTTTGCATTACTTTTTATTATTTGTATTTTTTACTTTCTTTCTTTTTAATTTTACTTAATTTATTGATTTATTTTTTAGTACTTTTTGTCAATTTTTTTTTAAATATTTTCGAGATTTTTACTTTGCGTTGTAATTTGTTACAACTAGTGGAGATTTTGTAGAGTATGACAACAACAATGCATGAAATTTAGATACTCAAGCACCCAGAGCCATTTAAACTTGAAACTGGCTGAAAAGAGAAAACGGAAATTCAAAAATTAGCACAAAACATTATTTTTGTTATATAACTGTACTTATTTAAATAAATTAGACAAAAATGAAGAAAAATATAGTATTATTATATTATTTATTATTGTTATTTAAATAAATATAATATTATTTTTATTATATATTCATAATATATAACATTGACAAAATAAAAATATATACAAAATCCCCAAAATGTTTTAAATTTGCATAAATCTAACTGAAAATATGCTCGAATCTTTAGCAAAAGCTTGGTTTCGCAATTAAACCCACTGTCTGTTGCGTAGAACAGCATACTTTTAGGCGAAGGTACCTTTCATTAACCTGGCAGCATTTTATACTTCTCAAACACTTTCTGAAATGCGTCAACATGAACCGTTAGACCATAAATAGAAAAAAAACCAACGCTATACGCCATTCTCTCAACGCTTTGGTTCTAAGTAACCGGCACAGGTTTAGATGTATTTATGTTGGGTTCCATGTATTGAAGCCCACTGGAGTTATAATCTCTCAAGATGTGTCAGTCCTTACTGCGTACCCGAAAGCAGCTGGGATTCATACTCAGCTAGACATCTAGAAGTCTTCTGGAAGTCGGTTCAGGCCATGGAATCCGCTGGTTTTATATCAGATGATCCGGCGTAACCGTAAGCAGCTGGGATTCATAGCCTACCAAGTCTTACAATCTACAAATCACTTTTACAACAATTACAATAGTTAGAGGTATTTTTATAGAAGTCGATGCTGGGTATTGAAACCCGCTGAATTTATAATGGATCAATACCATCATACCCTTACCCAACTTTGTTTTAGATACTGTAGCAGGTTAAATTCCTACTTATCCATAAAAGACCTCGTCATATCAAACATTTGTTTAAAATGCAATGAGTCCAAACATGACTTTAACCTCTTTGCATGCCCAGCTAACACTACACATCTGACACCCCTTTCCCTATGGTCCGAATCCGTCGAACCAGCACGTTTTCTGGGCTTACCGATGGATGACCTCGATGGCAACTTATCTGAGCCTTAGCACCCTAACGGGGACTAGATAATCGTTATATAAACAATATATCAGTCGTTTCTGCGTAACTCGAAGCAGCCGGCTGAGGCTTAGTCTTCCCAGCAACATGTTACAATATGACATATAGGAATCACTGGTACAAAAACTGTTGAAACCAATTGGACTTACAAAAGAACAAGATCTATCATTCGTTTCTACATAACCGGAATAAGCTTGAATTTATAACCGCTCAAAAGCTCACGGTTTTCTAAGCAACTGATATTTGTTATTCAGAGATGCAACTTTTTTCGCTGTATTTTCAATTTATGAGATCCACACCTTGCTCGACTTTCATTATTTAGAACTAAAGACGCTGTCGTCTCCAGTTCCCAACCAGCTGCATAAACATTTACGGAGCAACAACTGGCTTCAAAGTAGATTTCCGGTTGATATCAAGCAAACTATTGGAACAAAAGCAAGCCGTGACGTTATTTGCTGACAAAATTGTTGCCACACAGATTTATTGCACGTATAGACAAACAAATACATGTAATTTAGAAACCAGATTAACGCGCTCCACCACATAAGATTGTGGTATAAGCAAAGGAGAGCATGAGATTACTGAAACTGATAGAAACAACAGAGATGCGATAAGAAAACAAATAGGAGAAAGTTATAAGCAAAGTACACGCAATCGCAGAACACCTACAAGCTTGTAGCACAGGCAGCGCAACACCATTAAGATTGCAGTTTCGCAAGCGGTGTGAGTTTATTGCCTGTTTTATCTCATGTAAGCCCCCACACATGTGAAGCGCTGATGCCAGACGGCAGCTAAAATACATAAATCAAATCAAATTATGGTTAGCGAGTAAGCAAAGCGAACAGCTGCAACGCGCACGCGCGACAATCAACTTACCACCAACGAACGTATGCGCGAGCAAACGAACAACTGTCGTGCTATAAAAATAAAACATATGTACTATACATCCATATGTAGTTATGCGCGCATGTTTGGCGTATGAACGCCAAAAGTGATCTTCACTTGGCGGCCTACGCCATCGCGCACACGCGCAGCCAAGCATCGCCAACAAAAAATAAAAAAAAATGTCTATACAAATAAGAACAAATGCGTACGTGAGTCAAACGCCTAATGGTTTCAACAACACGCGCGGCAACAGCAACAGCAGCAGCAGCAAGTCTTGCGCTTATGATGTGTCTCCACCACTTTCGGTGTTATTATTGTTATGACAAGTTTCTTTTTTATTATTGTCGCTGCTGCTGTTGTTGTTGTTGCTTTTAATAAACTGTTGGCGCAATCAGAGAGTTGAGAGATATTCAGTTGTTTGCTGGAAAGGCTCGATTTGTTTAGATTACCTATGCGGAGCGGGAGGCGCGTAAAGGCAGCAGGCTTTTATTTTTAATTTTAATTTTTTTTTTTTAATTTTCAGTCATGTTATTGTTGTTAGTGTTATGTTAAAGCAACAGGAAAGAGGTTAATGATCGCTGAAGACGTTCGTCAAGTTCGTATATCGACGCTAATGCGAGTTGTCAGCACATCGGTAGTTTAAAATGCGAATATGGAAATGAAAACAGAAACAAGAGTCATAAGAAGAAGCGTATAAAAATGCACAGAAAAACATTAGACTGCAAGATGTGCAATAAAAGATCAATAAAATCCAAAAAAAAAAGAAAAAAGAATACAATACCGTTCATAAGAATGGGGGTACGCGAGAATATTGGAAATATAAAAATTTATTTGTTGAAAAGCTTCGCAGACATTTTTAACACGGATTTGTTTTGAAACGATCAGTTTGTGTGGCAACTAGCGGCTAGAATGGATCTCGATAAAATGAAAGCTCACCATCAACAAACTGATTGGACCTTATCAGGCTGAACAGATATTCACCATGCGCCAAATGTTGGAAAATACACGCGGAAAGACGATCGATACACACCACCTCTGCGTCGATTTCAAAGCTGCTTTTGACAGCACGAAACAGCTCCGTCACGATCGGGAAGGACCTCTCCAAATCGTTCGATACCAAAACGAGGTTTCAGATAAGTCGACTCTCTTTAGAGACTCTCTGCAGATCTGAATAGAGAAGGTACATACAATCTTCTATAAAAGTGTACAGCTGCTGGCGTACGCGGATTAGACCCAAATCATTGACCAAATAACCGCCCGTTCCCACGACATTCGGATCTACGTAACCGGAACGGACCCGGATTTTTATCCGGCCAAGGATTGTCAACTCGGCAGAATTCTGCCGCTACAACAACAACAACAACCAAATAACCGCGTCGTTAGTTATGCTTTCTCCAGATTGGATAAGGAAGCGAAGAGACTGGTAGTGAACGAGGGTAAAATGATATATCTCCTGCCATCAAACAAACAGTCGTAGCACTCCCGACTTCCCACGTCATTGTTGACAGTCCTAACAGCAAAGTCGTAGATAATTTAATCTAACGTGGAGCCAGTATTAACACAAAATACAACGTCAGCTTCGAAATCTAACCCAGTATAACTCTTGCCAACAAGTGCTAGTTCGAACTAAGTCGGCAGTTGAGAAGTAAAGTCCTCTCTCGACGAAGAAAGACCAAATTATACAAGTCACTCTTCATCTACGTCCTACTATATGGTGCAGAGGGTGGGACGATGACAGCATTTCGACATTACGACTTTTCGAGAGAAAGGTTCTTCGGAAGATTTATTGTCTTTTGCGTATTGGCAACGGCGAATAACGCAGGAACGATGAGCATTACGAGATATACGACGACATTGACATAGTTGAGCGAATCAAGAGTCATCAGCTATGCTGGCTAGGTCATGTCGTCCGAATGGATGAAAACACTCCAGCTCTGTAAGCATTCGACGAAAAAACCAGGAAAATTTAGTGATAATCGCGTTAGAGGTGACAGAATAGAAATTTTTTCCATTCTGGATTCATTTCGTATGTTTGTACTAGTGTCCAAAAAATAAGGTGACATTTGAATTTAAACTGCGCGCGTCGAAGGATTTGGAGAATTATTTTCTTTTTTAGATTGGTAGTACTGTTAGTCACATTTATGTCAAATTTCATGTCAAAATATTCATTAGTGTTTGTGATACGTGTCGTTTTGTGAGCTGCTAAAAGTGAGTTTTTCGTTTTTTGCGATGTCGAAATTTGTTGAGCAAAGAATTTGCATTAAATTTTGTTTACGGAATCAATTTTTTGCTGCGGATATGTTGAGGATGGTGCAGAAAGCCTTTGGTGATGAGGCTATGTCTAAAAAATATGTTTACAAGTGGTATAGTGAGTTCCAAGGCGGCCGTGAACGTGTCGAAAACGAAGAGCGTCCAGGGCGACCATCAATCTCAACCGACGAAGCTCACGTTCAACAAATCAAAGATTTGGTGTTGAAAAACCGTCGATTAACAATTAGAGGCCTTGCTGATGAAGTTGGCATATCGAAAGGCTCAGCCAATACCATTTTAAAGGATGTTTTGGGCCTCAAGCGCGTCAAATCTCGACTGGTACCGAAAACATTTAATTTTTTGGAAAAAAGGCGTCGCGTTGAAGTGTGTGAAACGATGCTTTCCGACTACCAGGGTGTCATGAAATGCATTATAACTGGCGATGAGACTTGGATCTATGCTTACGACCCCGAAACAACCGATCAATCGAGCGAATATCGTGCTAAAAGAGAGCCGAGACCAAAAAAATCGCGCCAAAGTCGCTCAAAAATCAAAGTCATGTTGACTGTTTTCTTCGATTGTCGTGGTGTTGTGCATTATGAATTCCTTCCAACCGGTCAAACAGTCAACAAGGAATACTATTTGAACATTATGCGTCGTTTGCGTAACGTTATCCGCCTAAAAAGGCCGAAATTGTGGAAAGACAATTCTTGGTTTTTATACCACGATAATGCACCATCCCATACTGCCCTCGTGATTCGTGATCATTTCGCCAAAAACTCAACCCATATCGTTCCGCAACCACCGTATTCACCTGATCTGGCACCCTGCGACTTCTGGCTGTTCACCAAGCTCAAAAGACCGCTCCGAGGACACCGTTTTTATACGATAGAGGAGATTCAAGCCGCAGCGAAGGCGGAACTGAAGGCCATCCCGGAAAGTGACTACGACCAGTGTTTCGAAGATTGGAAAATCCGTTGGCATAAGTGCATTGCATCGGGAGGGGATTACTTTGAAGGGGATGAAATTGATTTGGAAGAATAAATAAAGAATTTTCAAAATAAATACAATGTCACCTTATTTTTTGGTCACAGTAGTATATGAAACGAATTTTTTGCTCACCGCAAGCTTGCTAGGAATAACAGTAAATAAAAAAGGAAACACCCACATTAATGGTCAGAAAGTATTGATCTCAACGTTTTCTGGTCTACCGCAAACGCTCTACTGCCGCTGTCTACTTGGCTTTTCGACTAATGCTTTACATGTTTCTGGCTTTTCACAACACAAATTTTGTTGTTTTAATTTTTTCTACCAGATCATCACTTGAAAAAATAAAAAATTTTCTGAAAGTAAATTTATCTATTTTTATTTAATTTCTCAAGCATTATGAGTCCGACCCATCGTTTCGCACCTTTCGTTGCAGTGCGTTCGGTTCATTCATCTTCGCCATACACTTTCTCATTGCTTCGCGTGCTTTTCATGCCATACCATTCTGTGCTGCGTGCTGTCGTTTGCTTTACTTTGGTTATTTATATTGGCTTTAGCTACACAATACGACCTGTTCTTTTCGGTTCGTTTCTAATGCCGTTTCGTGGAATAATTCCCTACTTGCCGTTTTTTACTTGTTTTATTTTTAGGTGCTTATCTTTGTTGTTGCCGCGCAGCCTTTTTAATTTTATCTAGCGAATATTTGCGTTTCAATTTTAGGGTTTGGAATAAAAGGCAATATAAAGCATTTGGATGACGCAAAGGTTTGCGGATTTCGAAATGTAGAAAAAATCGAAAAACCGAATTCTGCTAATATATTGCTCGAGATTTCAATGTGAAACTCGACAGTTGCTAAGCGCCGATGACTTTTAACAAGTTTTTATGCGTTAATCAGCTTTCAAATTCGAGCTAAAGATAAACTCAACAGTTTTTAAGAATAACATAATGGAATTCTCAAAATTTATTGACAGAATCCCTTGGGACGGCCATCTTTGACATGGAAGCTATCCTTAGCTAAACTTAAATTCAACAGTTTGTAAGAAAACCAAATAAATTTTAGACATTGACAGCATCCGTTGAGACGGAGGAGGCGGCGCATTAAGGCGGACTACACCACAAGTGTTGATCTAGCGAATCTTGGTAGCTGTTTTGAAGCTGGATATCTGTCTAAATACCAACAAATGAATTTACCTTGTCCTTAAGTGACATTAACGACTCAAGACAGGAGCTTATTTTAAGCAATACTTGGAGATGAAATTAAATTTTGGAGTACAAATACTGAAGACCAATGTATTGTGGGTAAATTAAATAATTTCATACAAGTCATAGTCTGAAAAACTTTTTATTCTTCGCCAATAAAGTAAACACTGTTTACGCGCGCCAGTCGTTCTTTCTTTTCGCTGTTTGGACCCAATTGGAGATTCCAAGTGTAGTCAGGTCCTTCTCCACTGAAGTGGAGGTCTTCCTCTGAACTATGTCAATGTCATCGTATATCTCGTAGAACTCATGGTTCCATCGACTGCGGTATTCGCTATTGCCAAATCTCACGCAGAAGCTTTCTCTCGATCTCTCAGATGTGGTCATCGTCCATGCCATTTTGAACGCGAAATGAATTATCATAGATAATACAAAACAGAACGCATTATCCCAAAGAGCCAACACGTTTTAGAGGAAAACCTGACTTCAGCTTTGCAAAAAATACTAAATAAAACAACGGATATTAACAAAATATACAGCATTCAATTACAAGGAAGTGGCAAACAACATGCAGGAAACGTGCCTATAACACCGCTAACTAACTGTGGAACCACAACGATGACAAAAGTACTGAAGATGCGGCGCAATAAGTTCAATGCAGTAACGACGAAGGAAAGAAAAGGCCAAAACAAAACAGACTACATACTTATACCAATACAAGCCGGCAATATGGCGGTACAAACAACCACATAAGAGTACGAGCAACAACAGAAATCGTGGCTGGTAGGCTCAAATGCACATAAACTAGTTTTTTGGCCGGCTGGCTTGCTGGCAAACAGCAGACTCTGACAGCGACAAACTGGTTGCTGCCCGGCCGGCTGGCTGGATTAAGCGCCTGAATCGTTAGCTGCAGCACAACAACAACAACAAGAACAACTGTGATATCGGTTGATTTTGTGGCAGCATAGCGTGTTATGGTGTGGCAAGATACGCTATGCTCGCAAATAAACGGCCGATACCATACAATGGCAACAACAGCGCCATTTCCTACCCCATTTATTTGTTTGTGCGGCATTGCCACTTCATTATCGGTTTGGCCACTGCACAACACAAACAACATTTGTTTGCACTGTTTTTAGTATTTACCGTCAGGCAATGTACCGCATTGCCGGTACGGGCCGGGCTGGGCCGTTTCAGCCAGGCGTCCGGTACACGCTCAAATGTGCGCTCTGCTGGTGTTTTCGTTTTAGATTTGTGTATATTATTGCTTGAAAAGGCGGCTAGCGTCGACGAAACCACTGAATGAAGTTCAGCATTTTTATTATTAAGTCGATTTGGGAAAATAACACTTGTTTTTTTTTCGTTGGGCACTTTTTCGGCTGTTGCTTTGCTGACCACCTTGTCAGCTTTCTGATCAAACGCATAACAAAGTCATATGAATTTCAACATGCAGCTGTTTCTTAACGTCGTACATAAGGCTGTGTACAGACGCTGCATGATTTTCAATTAATTTATTTTATTTCAGCGCTCTTTTCCTTTCAACGTTCCTGCTCTCATCATACATACATATGTATGTATGTATTGTGCGTGCGTATATTTGATCCACTTTTTCGCTTAATCATCCGCACTGCTGGCACAGCAATTGAAATAACCAATAAACTTGCAGCTGCTGGCCTGGCAACGCTTGCATTGCAACGCCGCTGAGTGTAAGCTTACAGAAACTTAACTTTGAGCGCAACCAAATCAACTCTGGCTTTGCATGTACGCTTGCGTGTTTGTTACTATTTATTGTTAATGTTGTTGTTGTGCCATTTGTCTGGTTGTTGACTTCCTTTGCCGTCTCGTCACGCTTTGTTTTGATCTCCCCTTTACATTTGCCACCATTTTATTACGGCTGTCTCCCTTCGAATTGCAGCCGGTGTTGCGCCTGCGTCCATGTCTGCGGTTTCTTTGCCTCATCCTGCCTATGACAGTTTAATTTGAAGACGCTGTGACTGTGCGACTGAACCCAAGATATTTATATACATCTACATACATATTTACACAGTAATAGTTGTTGTGGAAACCACTGTCGACGACTTGGTTGTTCAGGTGCATTCGTTGCAGCTATACCGCTGCTTCTGGCTATTTTTAGAATATTTTGTATGCTTATGCACCTCTTCAATTGCTTGCCTGCCGCAAAGCGTTGCTGCTGTTGTTGTTTTTGCTTTTAGCGCGTACAGTTGCACATTTCTACCATGTGTTTGCAGTTGGCAGCAGAACGCTTGCGCAGCTCGTCGTGCGACGCTGGCAGGCAATCAATATGTATGTACATGTAAGGGGCGAATTCGAGGGTGACAACGCTGAGTATGAACTCAGCATCTGCACTTCATTATTAAAAAGCTATAAATCAATGTGTGCCGTAAAACAACTGCAGCCGGCAGTTATATCAATAACATCAAAGAGAGTTCGATGCACTTTTGTATTTCCATAAGAAGTAAATGGTGTCTTCGAATAGCTTGAAGAAATGAGCAAGACTGAGTTTGAAATAGTGTTTCGCGTGAAAGACCAAGATAATCTCAGGTTCACTGAAAATTCTTCTTCTTCTTTACTGGCGTAGACACCGCTTACGCGATTATAGCCGAGTCAACAACAGCGCGCCAGTCGTTTCTTCACTTCGCTACGTGGCGCCAATTGGATATTCCAAGCGAGGCCAGGTCCTTCTCCACTTGGTCCTTCCACCGGAGTGGAGGTCTTCCTCGTCCTCTGCTTCCCGCGACGGGTACTGCGTCGAATTCTTTCAGAGCTGGAGTGTTTTCATCCATCCGGACAACATGACCTAGCCAGCGTAGCCGCTGTCTTTTAATTCGCTGAACTATGTCAATGTCGTCGTATATCTCGTACAGCTCATCGTTCCATCGAATGCGACATTCGCCGTGGCCAACGCGCAAAGGACCATAAATCTTTCGCAGAACTTTTCTCTCGAAAACTCGCAACGTCGACTCATCGGTTGTTGTCATCGTCCAAGCCTCTGCACCATATAGCAGGACGGGAATTATGAGCGACTTATAGAGTTTGGTTTTTGTTCGTCGAGAGAGGACTTTACTTTTCAATTGCCTACTCAACTCAGTCCGAAGTAGCACCTGTTGGCAAGAGTAATCCTGCGTTGGATTTCCAGGCTGACATTGTTGGTGGTGTTTACGCTGGTTCCAAGATAGACGAAATTATCTACAACTTCAAAGTTATGACTATCAACAGTGACCTTAGAGCCAAGTCGCGAGTGCGACGACTGTTTGTTTGATGACAGGAGATATTTCGTCTTGCCCTCGTTCACTGCCAGACCCATCACTGAAAATTACCGGACTTTAAAAAGATCAACTACCAGGTGTTCCGGTTGATTAGTGATTTTAACTGTATTTCATATAGGTCTAAACAAAAGAAATCTGTTACTTTTCCAATAGACGGCTTTAGTAATCTGTATCTCGGGTAATCTGTAACTGACAGTGCCCGCATAAAGCTCCAGGTCCGTTCCGGTTACGTAGACTAGACCGTCGTGGGAACTCCATATGATGATAAAAATATAAGATTTCATATTAAAAAAATTCTCAAAAAGTTTCCTGATCGCTTGACTTAGTATATTAAGGCGTAAATGCAAGTCAGACGGTTAAAAATGTGAACAGGGTTTGTAGACCTTATACAGCAACAGCCAATCGAGCGCAATTTAGAGCTAGCATCTGCGTATTTTAGTTGAAACGCAACAAAATTTATCCATTTCTAAAGCAAATGGTTTACGATAACTTCACCCGAAAATTGTGTAGTGTGTTTGATGGGATTAACAGAGAATCGGCTTCTAGCGCTTTTCCCTAAAAGCTAAACTCTTTATTTGAACTTGTACTGTCAACATTTGAACCGTCTGAAATAAGAAAATCGGACAGCTTTGGATAATAGGAGAGGAATCTTGTTGTAATAATACAACTCCCAGACCACACAGACTGATAGTGACTCTCCACAAAAGCTTCGGAAGATTAGTTTGAAGGTTCTTTTGCTCACTCTTACAGTCGGGTCCTGGCATCATGGGATTACTACTAGATTATTGATAGTGACTCGAAAGCTTAGTTTGGAGGTTCTTATGTTCCCATCATACAGTCGGCTACTGGCACCAAATGATTACCACTCGTACCTGTCTGTGGCTAATGGTTTTGCTGGTGTAAAATTCGCTAGAGACGCTTGTGAAAATCTACTGTTCGACGTTTTTACTAATACAAACGAGGGTTTCGCTTTCAGTGTGGCAATATAAAAGTACCTTAATAATAGCTGCAAGCAATCGAACAAATCGGCACATATTTGACCTAATCGGATATTTCTAGGTATGCTAAACGAAATCTTCAGTTTAATGCAAAAGTAATGGATTTATTTTTATTCGACCTCATGATCTCAAAATTAGTCAGACATTTGTAATCTGCTTAATCTCCCTCGATAGAACTGCGATCTAAAAAGTTATGTGAGGGTGAGTCGATAGCTAGCCTCAAAAAGCAAAACTACGGTGGTAGACATGTCTAAATTATCTGAGGTCAAAAGTGGAACATGACGCAGAAGACGATTTTTGGGATTATAAACTTACCTATGGAGAGAAATAATAAATTAATCTGTCTGGTAGAAGCACAGAGTTTAGAAAACTACTGTTGTATTCTTTTGAATACAAAAAAATAAGGTGACATTTGAATTTAAACTGCGCGCGTGGAAGGATTTGGAGAATTATTTGTTTTTTTTAGGTTGGTAGTACTGTCAGTCACATTTAGGTCAAATTTCATGTCAAAATATTCATTAGTTTTT
Organism: Bactrocera zonata; assembly: GCA_037783105.1. Lineage (NCBI taxonomy): Eukaryota > Metazoa > Arthropoda > Insecta > Diptera > Tephritidae > Bactrocera > Bactrocera zonata. The sequence goes on along the minus strand of JBAWJQ010005455.1, from coordinate 48,750 downwards.
GAGATACGTGTCGTTTTGTGAGCTGCTAAAAGTGAGTTTTTCGTTTTTTGCGCTGTCGAAATTTGTTGAGCAGAAAATTTGCATTAAATTTTGTTTACGGAATCAATTTTTTGCTGCGGATACGTTGAGGATGGTGCAAAAAGTCTTTGGTGATGAGGCTATGTCTAAAAAAAAATGTTTAAAAGTGGTATAGTGAGTTCCAAGCCGGCCGTGAACGTGTCGAAGACGAAGAGCGTCCAGGACGACCATCAATCTTAACCGACGAAGCTCACGTTCAACAAATCAAAGATTTGGTGTTGAAAACCGTCGATTAAAAATTAGAGATCTTGCTGATGAAGTTGGCATATCGAAAGGCTCAGCCAATACCATTTTGAAGGATGTTTTGGGCCTCAAGCGCGTCAAATCTCGACTGGTACCGAAAACATTGAATTTTTTGGAAAAAAGGCGTCGCGTTGAAGTGTGTGAAACGATGCTTTCCGACTACCAGGGTGTCATGAAATGCATTATAACTGGCGATGAGACTTGGATCTATGCTTACGACCCCGAAACAACCGATCAATCGAGCGAATATCGTGCCAGAAGAGAGCCGAGACCAAAAAAATCGCGCCAAAGTCGCTCAAAAATCAAGGTCATGTTGACTGTTTTCTTCGAATATCGTGGTGTTGTGTATTATGAATTCCTTCCAACCGGTCAAACAGTCAACAAGGAATATTATTTGAACGTTATGCGTCGTTTGCGTAACGCTATCCGCCTAAAAAGGCCGGAATTGTGGAAAGACAATTCTTGATTTTTACACCACGATAATGGTGTACGACTTCTGGCTGTTCACCAAGCTCAAAAGACCGCTCCGGGGACACCGTTTTTATGCGATAGAGGAGATTCAAGCCGCAGCGAAGACGGAACTGAAGGCCATCCCGGAAAGTGACTACAACCAGTGTTTCGAAGATTCGAAAATCCGTTGGCTTAAGTGCATTGCATCGGGAGGGGATTACTTTGAAGGGAATGAAATTGATTTGGAAGAACAAATAAAGAATTTTCAAAATAAATACAATGTCAAAGTTTTTTGGACACAGTAGTACTACATATGTATGTATACTCCTGTCAGTCTGTTCTCTTGAGGCCTTGGAAACTCAATGATTTTCAAAATATTACAAAAAAATTGTACGCACATTATTTAGTTGAGAAAACTTATAAGCACAGCTTGAGAGCAAAGAGTTCAGCAATGTTTAATTACAGCGCCAAGTTAGGGTCGTCATGTCGTCATAACAGAAACGTTATGAAAATAGCTACTTAAATACATAAGTAGTTATATATAAAATTATTGCGCATAAAGGTGTTGATAAACATGAAAAGGCTTTTTACTTTTAATGTGTTAGTAAGAAATATTTTTTGGCAGGCAAAAAGAAATTGTCCGGCAGGAAAAAACTAGTCGGACATATGTATGTACATATGAGCACAATCTCGTTTTTGCCGGCCAATGCTATATCCAAGTGAGCCGCTACCTACGTTACATACAAGAAATCTATATAGAATCGCCACCAAACATCGCCACCGAGCGCACACCATATGCCTCCACCCACAAACCAACTTGACGTATGAGTTTTTAGCGCACAGCAACAGCGCGTTAAAACGTTTTATAAAACTATGCGGCAACAGTGCTGCACATGTCGAAGGCATAGACAATACGTCGATCGGCTGATTGAGCCAACCTACAGACAGATAGACAGACACATAAGCCGACACACAAACGGTTAGTCAGACGGCAAGTTGGCGTGACGAACGCATTGGCGTCTAGCGCCGTGTACGGTCAAATGGCTGGAAGCGGCAAACGAAACACTTTGTAGATATGTATGCATGTGAACATGTAGTCAACGTGTGTGTGAGTCGGATGTACGGTGTGCTGTTTGTACGTTTATATTGGCGCATGCATAAAAGCCGACAGAGTATGTAGTCGGCCCCGGCCACTCGTTCGTCATCATAGCGCAGTTGCTTGGCGCTGTCGTCGTCGTCATGTGTGACCTAAATTTTATTAACTTTGCTGCTCTTGCTGCCACCGCCGCCAACATTCGCTACCCATACACACACACACACACACACACACACACACACACACATTAAGATTGCTTGCTATTCGGTGGACTTTTTCTTTCCATTTCAATTATTTGCTGTCGCTCTTTGTATTGTTACTTTTGCTCGCTGGCATTTGCCTGAATTCTTGTGATTTTATTTATGCATATATTTTATTTTTTATTTTTGTTTGTTTTTTTTTCTTTTTGCTGTTGATTTAGTTTAGTTTTATTTTCTTGATTATATTATCGCGGCGTTATTGAAATGAAAATGAATTATGTAGCGCATATGCGGCGACTTATTAGACGCAAATGTGAAATGGTATCTAAGAAAATATCGAGTTGTCTGTGAGCGAAAAGAAATTGCCGGAATATGTACGTACATAAGTATGTACGCAGCAGCTTTACAATGCCAAGCGCAAAGTAAGCGCACCAGACAGTTGCTAGCTTAAGATCCTAGCGGTACGCTTTGTTTTTGTTTTATTTATTGCGAAAAATAATCGCATAAATCAAAGGTCAGCGCTCATTGGGGAGAGTTCGTGCGAAGGTACAAAGTAGAAATCTTGCATAATTCGAACTCTAGAATTGTTTATTACTGATGAAAATAGCGATTTCATTTTGCTATAAGAAATGCACGATTATTTTACTCTCAAACTCCAATACACCCTATGCTTGTTAACTTTTTCAATAAATAAAATTACTTGGCATTTTCAGACTTCATATGCGACATTCATACCCGTTCACACGCTGACTTCATATGCGACATTCACACCCGTTCACACTGTGCACGAATTATTTATCCACCTAACTTTCTTATCTTTTCTATTCTATTCCTTTTTACCCTTTTTAAGTTCTGTCCAAATTATTGCAATAATATCAAACTGAAAACGCTTATCATCGCGTTGGCGTTATGACGTCAGAAAACGTGGCATTTTGCATGCGCTTATCTTTATTGCGCGCTTTTTGGCAATTTTTTTAATAAATGCGTTTCCACGTTTTCGAAATTAGCAGATAGGAATTTTGATAGAAGTTTGTGCTTTCAGCATTTGACAAGTGACCTTTTCACCTTGACGCGGACGGTGCAAAAATTTTGCACTTACTAAACGAACTAAAGTTTTTAGTTTCGCTCAAATTTGGTGATTTGATGCCGCTTTGAAATAGGAGCGAGAGCGATCGTATCTATCGCATTGCTGATATTTAAAGTTTTCAGAACCATAAAATCTATGGTTAAGTTAATATGGTTTCAAACCATAGATAGATAGATAGATAGATATGTTATTTGAGGTAATGCACCGCGACCTAGGGTCTGTTGTGCCCTCTCCTATATCACATGACCTCCCAGAGCCCCAGCAGCCTGAACAGTTCCAGGAGTTTGTCGGGCGCTAGTGAGGTAATGTGATCCCTGCTGATGTAGACGGAATCCAGGGCCTTAATCTCTTCCAAACCATACATACATCGCGCATAGTTAGCGGTGATATTTGAAGACGACATAAGCTTCATCTGACATATTGACGGTATAGTGGTTCAAAACGACCGAGTTTTTGCGAAATTTTTGTACTATATGTTTTCAAACGACAATTTTCCAAAGAAAATTTCGAAATTTATTTTTGAGCAAATTGTAATGTTATTGCTTTTATCTGTCAATATAGCTGTTGTAATTAAAGTCTGAAGTTGGCTCAAGTGCATGGCGCCAGCAGCCATTAAGGTGAATTTGAATGTAAATAACAAATAAAATAAACAGTTATGGTTGCACCTGTCAGGCACAATTTTGCAATCGACACAAGCAATGAAGTGATATTTCTTATCACATTGTCAGAAACTGCTCATTTAATAAGAACTTAAAATCATAAAATGCATATGTACATACATACATACGTACAAATATTGTTGCTTAGAGGCGCACACACGACAGTAGGTCAATTGTATTTGACGGCAATATTAATTGCAGGTAAATAAATTAAAGAGCGTACAACGAAACGTCAGAACACTACAGTTAACACACACATTAACGCTGCGCGTGCGAGCGTATCAAGCAGCAATTGCATAGAATGAGTTACTAAAAAATTTAGAAATAAAAATTCCACAATGACTTGACAGAAGAAACACATTTGCATGCATTGAAGAAAAAAACTAAAAAAAAAAATGTACATAAAAAAAGAGCGAAAAGGCGAAGGCGCTTGGTTATTCAACCTTGATGGCGCAGTTCGTTAGCCACCAAGGCCACACCGTGCCCGCACCAAACGATTATGTACGATTTTGCATCTAACTGCAAATGGAGCAGAATGTCTACGCTGTCGCGTCTGGCTTTTGATTAATTTAAGACCCTAAGCGAGTACAAAAGAAAAGTAATATGGACAAAGTATAACAACAAATGCGCGATAAAAACAAAAAACAAAGTATGTGGTAGCATTTCAATATGGAAAAAAATACAAAATACGACGTTACGTTGTAAACAACCACAAAAACAATATCAGTAACCAAAACAATAACAAAACCTGTAAAAACAAAGAGCGAATTGAAGAAGCGTCGTCGGTACACATAATAATAAATAACAACTGTAATAAACAAATGCAAAAATCTAATAACAACAATAAAAGGAAAACAACAACGACACAGGCACATAAAAATAATCGAGAATCGGCAATGAAGGTGAAGAGACTCGAGCTCAAATGACGAATAATAAACGACGCCGTCAGAAAGCACACCACAACACACACAAAAAAAATGCATTAGAACGTTAACTCATAGGCGGAAAATACAATAAAAGGCGTAATCAGAAGAAGGTAGTAAAAGGTAAGGCGCATATGCAACTGTGTTAGTGCCGGTTCACACTCGAAGAGTGTTGTTGCCGCAACACGTAGTTTATTGGCAAAGGGGCGACGAGGTAAGACGCAGAACAGAAAGTATAGATTTCAACGAAGAAAATGAAAACAGATTTAATTTTTTTGTAAAAGAACAAGTGGCTTATTTGAATTTTTTACATAAATTTTAAGCTTAAGCGAAAAAAATTAAGCAAACAACGTTGCAGGTCTTTGTATTACTTACAACTTTGGCTATTATTTTTTTCCATGGTACTTCTGCAAATCGAGATAACCTCAAAAACTCAATCACGCTTCCCTTCAACTTTGCAATCTTAGATTATTTTTCCTTTCATTTTTGTTATATTCGATACGTAGGTTGCTATATATATATTTCTGGACTAGGCAACACTAAGTGTTGCCAGGTGCAATCTGACATTTCCATTGGAAAGTTTGATATTTTTTAGCATAACATCACTCACAACGTTTTGTCATTTAATCGTGAATTGTTTTATTTACAGGGAATTAAAAAATTCATCTCGGCCAAAAAATGGAATTAACTCGTGAACATTTTCGTGCGATCATTTTTCACAACTTTCGACGTGGATTATCACGGCAAGAGTGCATCGATGAACTAAAATCTTTGTATGGCTATGAAGCACCATCCTATAGCACTGTGAAAAACTGTTACAACGAATTCAATCGTGGCCGACACTCGCTCAAAGACGAATTCCGTGAAGGTCGTCCAAAAACAGCCGTTGTGCCAGAAAACATCGATGCTGTACGCGAACTGATAATGCAAGACCGTCATGTAACATACCTTCAGATAGAGGCATGCCTATGCATTTCTCCCACCAGCATACATTCGATATTGCATGAACACCTGGCCGTAAAAAAGGTTTGTTCTCGTTGGATCCCGCACAATTTGACAATCGCTCAAAAAAGGCTCGTGTGGATTGGTGTAAAGAAATGCTGAAAAAATGCGATCGCGGTGCTTCAAAAGACGTTTATAAGATCGTCACAGGTGACGAATCATGGATCTATGCGTATGAGCCCGAAACAAAACAGCAATCGACAGTGCGGGTCTTCCAAGACGAGCCAAATTCAACGAAAGCTATTCGTGGAAGAAGCACTTCGAATCAAATGGTCGCCTGTTTCTGCGGCCAAACTGGTCATGTGGCGACTGTTCCGCTTGAGCAACGTAGGACGGTCAATTCTAAGTGGTACACCACCATTTGTTTACCTGAAGTCTTCGGAGAAATTCGAAAAACGAACAAGAGAAGACGAATCATTGTGCACCATGACAATGCGAGCTCTCACACATCGGCTCAAACCAGCGCCTTTTTGACCGGCCAAAACGTCGAATTGATGGGTCATCCGCCGTACAGCCCTGACTTGGCACCCAATGACTTCTTTTTATTCCCACACATCAAAAAAATAATGCGTGGACAACGATTTTCGTCGCCAGAAGATGCTGTTGAAGCATTCAAAAACCATGTTTTGGAGGTGCCTCAATCGGAGTGGAAAAAGTGCTTTGAAAATTGGTTTGAGCGCATGCAAAAGTGTATAAATCTTGATGGAGAATATTTTGAAAAACAATAAAACCATTTTCGTTGATAAATATTCCTATTTTCATTATTAGGCCAGAAATATATATAGCAGCCCTCGTATTATGTCAAAATCTTAATACTGAAAATAATAAAACTAATGCAAGATTCGGACAATGATGCGTCTGCAATACAAAATGTCTCACACTGAGAGATAAACCTGGATGTCTGTGGATACATAAATAAAACAAATATAAGGACAAATTTTAAAGCGATGAAGTGGCGGCTCTGGGTCGCGTGTGGAAACAACACATACAATTAAAAAAAATTAAATAAAGCAATGTAAATAAAGTGACGGCAAAATACAAAGCTGCTCATCAAGCCGCGGCAACAGTGAGCAAAGGTAGACAACAAAGAAAACAGCGCTGTCAGTGGCGCAGATGACGATCAGCGGCGAATGGCGATAAAAACAATGCAAACTAATAAAATTAACGGCAACAAACGGGATATATGTATGTATGTACATATGTGATATGTGAATTTTATATCAATATGTGGTGTGTATGGGGGGAAAATAGAAAGCGCATGGGCATGTAAGCGTGTGGGCTTCGGCGCTTGGTAAAGAATGTATAATTCTAGACGCGGTGTGCACTAAGTAAATATAGAGAGAGAAACAGAAAAGTTGCGAGTGTGTATAGCAACAAACTGCAAAGGAATTTACGATTGCAATTTGACGCATAAAATTGCAAAAACAAAAACAGAAATAATAATAAAAAAATAATAATTTAAGAAATGCACACTTAAAGAATGTCCAGGCATTTTTTATTACGCATTTCTTAATAACTGCTATCGCATGCAGTGCGCGAGCTTTAAACGTGATGACCTTTTTCGCTGCTGACTCATTACTTTTGTACTGAAATTTCTGTGGAAAAACAAAAAGGCTGACATAAAAAGAAAAGAAAACAACAAACAATTTGCAATGACAGCGGCAAAGTGGCAGTTACAAGGCAATCAACGATTGGCTGCAGTAAATGGCGCGCTTTGATTTATTACACAGAAAAAATTTAAATATTGTATACTTACACTACGCGCGTGCAAAATGAAAAAGGCGAAAACAAGAAAACAATACAAAACAAAATAAACAACACAAAACCAACGAACAAATGTACAAAACAGGCAGTAATTAATTGCAATGTGCGCATTTCACGACACAGTCGTACAACAACCGCAACAACAACGCCAACTAAATTCAATGCTCCAATTGTGCTGACAAGTTATGCACAGAATTATGCACACGCGCACACGCATACAGTCATACGGGCCAGCCGCGAGAGAGCGAGCGGTGAAGTGAAACGGAAGTACGGCACAACGATCGCAGCATGACGCGCGAGAAAGCGAAAAATTCCAGCCAATCAACGGGCACGACGCCGGAAGTTACAAGTGGCGAGCGCAACAGTGCGAACTACAAGGAGAAGGATGTTGACACAAGCAGAGCGCCAACAATAAAACCAACACAATTGCACAGGCGGTTGGTTGACAAGCGTGAGGACAACAACAAATACTACAAAAAACAAAAATAAAAACATAAAAAATAATTTGCGCAATAAAATTGAACAGAATAAGTGCAGAGATTATGAGCAGCACGCGTCTAAAATGAGTACATGTAAAAGAGAGTGCAAGGAGAACAAGAGCGCGAAAATTTAATTTCCAGAGGCATTGACATTACAGTACAAAAAAAGCTTGCAAGAATACAGGAAAAATTCGTAAATGTCATTGCAAATAATAAAATAAAATAAAAAAAATATATATATAAATTTAGCAAACATTGCACTATGCAAACACACCGAACTTAAACAGCACAAAACCTGCCGCTATTAGCGTGTATTTTGAAATATGAGTACAACCAGGTACAAAGCAGCGCCAAAAATCAAGAAACCTTAGACAGCTGGAATGCTGATCGACGGCGGGCGAAGTTCAACGGAAATGCGTCAAGTGCTTTTACACATGCATTCATTTGATCACAGGGTGGCAGTGGCATCGAAAGAGAGACAGAGAGCACAGTAATTACATATGGTATATAACTAAGTGTCGATTCATACAAGTACACTTTTGTGGTCGCAATTTGTAGTTTGTAGATTTGGGAGCTACGAGGCTGAAGAGTAACAAGCGGATTTTGCTAGGGCCCCACATATTCGTGAAAGTGTGCTGCTACTTAATTTAGCAATGCTTCTGTTTGCACGCGTTTTCAAAAGTGTATTTACAATATATTCGGGGATTTGAATTTGGTCAACTATTTTTTGTGCGCAATGTGTAAGTTTTGAAAAAAATTTTTATATGTTGAAAAACGATAAAATCTTGATGATTAAAAATATTTCAGAAAATGACATGAAAGCCCGACTTAAGTAATGCGTGGGAACGACATGGTCGCAGCCGAAAGAGATGATGCCGATAATGAACAACAAAAAAGCCGAGTATGAATTCAGACTTAGCGTGTATCTAATAAGAAAATAAAAATTTACAAGTGCATTCGCAGTGCGGTTTTCCGCGAAAACTATTGCGCCTTTGCAATTATTTATTTACATGGCTATGTACATACAACCAAGCGCCACATGACAATGCAGTTATTAATAGAAATTTCGTATTTTATTTACCGGATGCGTGACGTCAACGGGAGTTAGTGAAAGCATCATACAAATAGAGCATTTACCTTCGGAAGCCTTAATATTCTATAGTTTAAATAGAATGCATTTTTGTGCTGCTCTTCTCCTTCTTTAGCATTACAGCTGTTTTTATAATGCTTAGCATTACTTTCATTAGTATACATACATACATACATACATACACAAGTAAAAACTGACGAAAGTAGAAATTGAGTACATTTCTGCGAATTAATCGCTTAACTAACATTTAATTTAATGCGAAAAACGATTACTCAGTTTGACACCTCTGATTTAGTGTGAATTCGTTTTAAGTGGCAATTTTCATTCGAGAATGGCAATATTTTATTGAACAAGCAATAAAGCCTCGAATGTGCAATAACTGCCTCACGATCAAACAAAGCACCTAAATCATTTCGAGTGTATGTAAACGTTTGGACCGTGAAACAAGCAATTAAATTATCGGAGGCATCAAATAGACATCATTTTCCTAGCAACCTATTACATATTAAAAGTGATGTATAGGTGGCAACACCGCATGGTTACAAAAAAATTTAATTTTATTAGAAGTTATGCTTAGTATTACATATATAGTAAACAAGAAAAGGACCTGGCTACACTTTGAATCTCCAATTAGCGCCAAACTTGAAACTCGGCTCTAACCGCGTACACCAATGCCCACGACAGCCGGTTCTACGCACCGGAATTGATCCGGATTTTATCCAACAAGGGCTGTGTTTTCGGCGATCTAAACACGTTCGGATCGGTGAGTTTTAATTTAATTAATAACCGTCTACAACGCTTACCAATAAAGAAGTAGAAGTACAGGGTGGGCCAAAAGAAACCAAGGGGTGTAAAAAAAATTTGACTTAAAAGTGCCATTGTGTCTCGGGCAGTATGGGCAGTAGCTCCGTCCTGCTGAAACCACATACCAGGTCTGTTTTCAAGAGCAGGATGTAAAAAATTTTCTATCATAAACCGATACCGCTCTCCATTTACGGTTACAGCACTTCCATCTTCATTCTCGAAGAAGTAAGGCCCAATGACATTTTCAGATGTGATCCCACACCATACTGTACACCTGATGGGATGTAATTGACGTTGATGAATGGCTCTTGGATTTTGAGAACCCCAGAACCTACAGTTCTGCTTATTAACAAAGCCATTCAAATGAAAATGAGCTTCATCACTCATAATCAAATTTTTAATAAAGTTGATTTCATTTCTGGCCAACTCTTGAAATTTAACTGCAAAATTTACACGTTGTGCACCTATCCATTATAAATTCTCCAAGTGTTGTCTATATAATCTGAAAGAAAAAATAAAAAAAAATTAACGAAAAAGTTACTAAACTTTTACTCCCCTTGGTTTCTTTTGGCCCACCCTGTATTTACTCTGGCACAGGGTGGTACAATATTCGCACAGTTATATGATAAATCCGAATTTTGAATAAAATATATTTTCAGATTGGGTTTCAGAATAGGACCCCTGATATATTTTTCAACAAATACAAAAATTATTTGACGACAAACTTTGTCAAACCTGTTTGTAAATGCAAATTTGTGCAGAAAACTCAAAAATTTTCTACGTACCACAGCGCACCCATTGGGATCCATCTACTAATAATAAGCGCTCAATAAAAATGGCACCGTTAACTGCTTTGGAGACCTTGTACTTGAAATAAAACGGTATTGAGTACCACTTTTAACGGCACTAGGCCGTTATGGCCAATGTTTGCAGGCCACAAAGTGGATCGCTGCCAATAAGAGCAACGTGCAGTCGTTATAATTTTTATTAAGCGATAAAAGGTGAACTATTAAAACGTATAACTACAATCGCCGCTGTGACAAACGGCTTCAGCTTCACAACTGGCGTAATTTGTTGGAAATCATGCGATTGCATACAAAATTAGCCGCATTAGAAAAGTGACGAGAGCGGACCGTTAAAAACACAAGGAATTCAATGAATGTATAATGCTGCCACATATTCGTCTATTTGTTGACTGTCTTTGGTAAGAGTGACTCGGCGGGAAAATGGTGAAAGAAGTTAACAGTGCAGAAGACAGTGAACAACGAGACGCTGTTGCCGTTCATTTCATTGTTAAATAACTTGGCACGTTTTGGAGATTTAAACGTTTGAAGGAATGCAGACATACATCATACATATCTACGTAGACACAATTGGCGACCGAGCAACGGTATTAATGAATGAATGTTGAAAAAAATGGAGAGAAATGTTGATTGCTTGCGGCTCACACAATGGTGATAAATTGACTGGTGGGATGACGGTAGAAAGTCAACGCGTAGAAAGCGGTAAACAAGCTGATGAAGTGGATGAAAATATAAGATAGGGAATAAAAAAGTTAAAAAAAACGCTAAAGTTTGAAAAATTAGGGCAAACTATAAAAGGTGGTCTTGTTTGGGAGTCGATATTTAATTAACAAATCATGGGGAAATAATGTGGGGAAAACATTGGAACTACGCAGTACGGATGGTCCCGTGGTTTGTGCTGTTGTTGTAGCGGTTATCTTTAACAACAGCCTGTTGTGGTGGTAAAGCGCTATCCTACTAGAGGGAGGGCAGGAAACGTGCTGTTTCAAGGATCTCGGACTATGGAGAAAGGTGTGTTAAGTGAGTTGGATTTTTGGGGCAAACAAAAAGGTAGTCATGTGTTGATATGTTGGGGTCAATTCTGGGTAAGAAGGAGTTTAACTTGCTACAGTATCTAGAACGAAATTGCGTGAGTGTCAGTCTGGATTGGCGAGACAACTCAAGCTCACCTTATGCAATTGGCGGTAGGTAAGTAAGCTCCAAGGACAACATTTAATGGCAGGGTGTCAGAAATGTTAATAATTTCACTGTGAATGGCGTTCAGCACACATCTAAAGTTTGTCGAGCCTGTTGCCTGATCGGTAAGGTGTTCAACATCGTCGACTGTTTTCTTGATGCTCCTTAAAAGCGGCTTCGTCCCAAGCAGCAGTCGTTGATGTTGTAGTTTACTTTCGAACCAAAGTCAATTATATTTCCCGACGTTAATATTGTAAAACCGTGAGCATATGAGCTGATGAAAATTGCCTCTGGTAGTAGAGAGGATTTTCGAAAGCGGAACCCTTTAACGTTATAGGATCTTATTATCACACATAACACTTAACGCAAACCATGTCGGTAATCTACCTGGCTTAGTTGGTAAGTGAAGGGGTAACCTGTAACTCGAGTAATTTTATCGATTTAAGGACACTAGGAAATACGAATGACCTTGTATTCGAAGCTTTCGGGAAACGAAGAATCGCCGATTGTTATTCCTTCTAAGTTCTAACTAACTAACTGACCTGTAGAGAAATTTTAATAAGTCACATACTATATTCCGCGTATCTAAATATATGTACATGTGTTCCCTTTCCAAATTGCGCAAAAAAAAATATAAATGTGTAATACATTCTACAAAAAGTCCGAAATCGAACGTCAAGTACAACGACCCACCAAAAGTGAATGCTTTTGCAAAAAAAGAAATAAAAAAGCAAAAAATAAGAAGTTAAAAATAGCTCAAAAGCGTAAAGATCGCAAATTAGCAACGCAAAAGCGCGGCGAAAGCGTACAACAAAATGCGCGTGTGGTGAATATTAACACACACACAAAGTAAAATAAAAACAAAGCAAGCAACTATTGCAAATCTCGAAATTAAGCTAAAGTATAAGCCATAAAGTATATGAATATCTCACATAAAGCCAAAATGCTGATAAAATCGCAGCAAAGATCAAAGTTAGCGCACTGAATAGCACAAGGCAAGCGATCAACTGTAGTTAACAAAGAAATTGCGCCGATGCGCTGTTGTCAAATCCACATTATTTCATAAAATTTTGGTTTTAACGAGAATAAAGCGTTATTCCGCCGCCGATATTTTCGCACGCCATTGACTTTAACGGAAGTGTGCGCACAAGAAGAGCAAAACACATGCGAGAAGATACTGCGCTCAAGTAGCGCATCCGCTCGGCGCTTGCAATAGATTCGTGAGCGAATGTAATACAAATTTATAAAATACATAAATAAAAATAATAACAACATAAAGAATTACTGATAAAAAGCGGTATTGTGTCCTTTGTTGTTGTCTCTATAGAAATCTCTTTTCAATTCTAAAGCAGAGTACAATGCAGTTAGGCGCAAAACTTTTTATTGACTTGATTATTTCCGCTAAGTTGTTTTTTTGCTTTCTATTTGACAAGTTCGTTACCACATTGTTTCGAAAGGTTTGGAACGAAGGAAAATAAATATTTAAATGAAGTTGAATGAAAACAAGCTTATTGCAAGATGGATATATTCATAATTTTTTAGTTCTAGTGAGTGCCGACCAGGGACTTACGGTTATCTAATATCCGTTTGTGTGGTAAGGTTCAGATAAGTTGTGATCGAGGTCATCCAACGGTAAACCCAGAAAACGTGCTGTTTCGATGGGGTCGGACAATAGGGAGGGGGTCTGTTAGAATTGTAGGGTTAGCTGGACATGCATTTGTACGGTACGGTTTTTACTGATATGTGGGCAACTTAAGTAGAAATTTAGCCTGTTACAGCATCCAGAACGTAGTGCAAAGGTCACTCAGTGTTTTGTTGGGTAACGTAACATCTGCGATGGTCTGCACCTTAAACGTCCACTGTTCAACTGTTCTTCTCTGAAGCCCAAGTGCTAAGTGCGGGAATTAGATTGCTTGATGGGTTTTCGGTAGGGCTCTCAACAATAATTTAGCTTTATATTAGCATATTCGAAATTTTTACTATATACTATATTCGACTTTTTACTTTTCATTGGTATTGTTTTTTAGGTGACGGGTCCCAAACCCAGCGCACAACCCTATGGAGGGAATGTTTCGCCTTCTCATTTTAGCTCACCTTCAAACGGATGTTAGCTACCCAGAGAATTTTTGGTTTAGGGCCGGAAGTTGTGAGCTGCTTCAGTCATATGTAAAAGAATCGTTTCTGGCCACTCTCAAGTGAAGTTAGTAACGGCGAATATCGCATTCGATGGATGAGCTGTATGAGGTATACGACGCCATTGACATAGTCCAGCTCTGAAAGTATTAGACGCATTACCCGGGGGCGGAGGAAGCAGAGGAAGAGGAAGACATCCACTCCGTTGGAAATACTAGGTGGAATCTATAATTGGCGCCACTTTGCGAAAAGAAGAAACGACTTGCGCGCTGTTGTTAACTCAGCTATAATCGCAAACGCGGTGTCTACGCCAGTAAAAAAGCAGACTATCTTCGGTTAACATAAAGTTTGAAGCCGGATCAAATTAAACAAAATTTCGATATTTCTTTCCACCTGTCTGCTTTAAATGTAAGCAAGGCATCTGCTTGATTCTCCTGCGTATTATTTGATAAGTAAATCTACCCAATTTTTTATGTTTTGTGCAGCACGCTGTATGTCACCGAGCAACTTCAACGCCAACAATCAGACAGCAGCTTAATTCTAAATTCACGCCAAACTCCATAGTCAAAGTAAAAATACAAATGCAACACTGCGTAAAACAAACACACAAATAATACCAATTCACACACACATATGCGCAAGGCAGTAAGTAAAAAACGCAGACAGCAACCACCATTATAATTAGCAGACGATTGCGGCAGCACAAAAAATACTAATAAGAAGCAGCAGCAGCGCGGTAGCAACAACAAAGGCCAACCAAGTGAACAGCAAATAAAACTAACAATAATAACGCCGCCACCAGCACCGCGCTATGCGTTTGTATGACACAGCAACAACGCCAAAACTCGAATTCAGCTCTACCGCTTTATATTGTTATTTTTTCGATGTTTTCATACAACTACGCATACAGCAAGTAGGCAGCGAGGTAGCGAGGCAGCGCGTCACTGAATTTCTTCCCTCTTCACATAAAATTTTCCTATTTGCTTTTGTTGGCATTGCTGTTGCTACAGCTCCCACTGTCGTTGCTGTGTTTAATTTTTTTTTGTTTCTGTCTCTACTGTTATTGTGCTTTAATACTGCTCATGGCCATTCGCTCTTTGTACTCCCATTTATGCTCTTTCATACTCATATCTTATGACGTCGGCAATGCGAGAATGCGCAGCAAAAGCAGCGGCGCGGCGGCGGCGTCAGTATTTCTTTTGCTCTGCTCAACGCGTCTGCACAATTTTTCTCCAAATTTCCTTTTTAATCACTTCTATTTCATCCCACTTTTCGTCTACTTTTTATGCCAATAGCTTATATTACCCTTCTTTCTTATTGCTACACTTTTCGTTTCTCTTTTATGCAATGCTTCTTCATCGTTTTTATGATGTTTGCTGGTTCTTGCTTCTACTTTTCCTACCTTTCTGTGTTTTACATGGCTCAGGTTGTGGCAGCGACGACGACGTCGACAGCAGCAGCGTTCTGCTACAGTCACAGTCGCTACACCCAGAAAAACTAATTTCTGGCGATTTTAGCAATATTTTGCAATATCCTATTTCTAATTTTAACTATTAACTGTATTTTAGATTCTGTAGTTGGACACAATACAATATTTTTTAGATTATTTAGCGCACCTTTTGTTTTCCCGGCCACAGGGCATTTGTTTCGTTGTTGCCGACTCGCTGTTGGCTGGGTATTGGCCCGCGTCACTGGCGTCGTTCATTCATCGGTACAGCGATTTTGTATCGTTTAAAGCTGGCGTTGAAACATCCATATCCAATTGGCGCTTGGCGCTCAAAAACTTAGTGGCCACAAACACTGTTTTTGAAATATTTCAAATTTATCTTATATGAAAATTACACCGTCGTCGTCGAATTCAAAAAGTACTGAGTTACACAAATATAGATTGATCAAAATGTATGATCAAAACGGAAAAACAGTTCGTCCGCCAGTCCAATTTTATATAGGCGGCGGCGGCGACAATGACGACAAAGACGACGCACCAACGGCTACCGCACACACACGCGCGCACAAACACAGACACTGGGCGCGGGCGGTGCTTTGCGGGACGACGACGACGAACACCGCACTTGCAAATGGCCACACAAAATATTTTTTCTTTTCACCAACAATATCTGCAAAATTACACGCGCGTCTCACTCACATACAATAACCATACTTGCGTTGGTTTATTCCGCATTTTTTTAAATAATTTTCAACACATAAAACCACAATTCTTTTTTAGCTTGGGCTAGTGAAAATTTTTTGTATTGAAATTCACACACAACACACACAAAAGAAAGAAGATTCTCCTTTGCTTGCTGCTGCCTTTTTCTTCTTCCACACAGCTCTGCTTCTTCCTTTGCTACTTTTACCAAAGAACGACGACGACAATGGTTAAAAAGCAACGCGGCGAACGAGTGAGCGAACGAAACGAACTGATTCCGCTTTTGCTGTTTGGCAATAGGACAATGGATAAGAAAATCCAAATGACAGAGTTGCTTATAGGGTGTACATTGTTTGATTGAATAGCAACTTATTGCACACCGTGCTTAATGAATACCACATTTATGCTCTTTTTTATATTAAAATTTTAGAAAATAAAATTCTTTTAAAGTCTTTTCGTCAAATTTTCTCTCATTGCAAATAATTTTATTTAGAAAATTTGTTTCAAAAATGAACCAACAGCAACCCTATAAGAATACGTTCCAATTTGCACACGAGCTAATATGCACTCGGCTATGCAATAAGTTACTGCTTAGAAGTACGAATGAGAAAAAGAGATGCCGGCATATATAAGGATTGCAGAATGATATCGCGATTAAAGGGTGTTTCACTTGAAACTTTAATACATTAGCTAAAGTTGCATGGATAACCAGAGAACGTATATCATAGAGAAGGTTCATGGCGCTGCCAATTTTACGATATTTCATCCTTCGAAGGGATGCTATTTCGGATGAGCGTGTTTCACCACAGAAAATTAATAGCGTGTTTCCCCACAGTTTACATCAGGGGCACGAAAATAACAGAATTAAACATTTTGAGTGTTAAATGAGAAGGACCACGCTAATTTCAATAATTCGTATATTTGCAATGCGCAAAGGACTCAGCATATAATTTATAGATATTTTTTATATATTTATATATATATTAAATATATATATATTTCAAAAGATTTCAAGGAATTCATCATGAAATAGTTCAATTTGTAAGTACAAGCTAGTGGTCTTAGATATAAAATATATAAAAAATATCTATAAATTATATGCTGAGTTATATTTAATTAATGTAGATTTGGTAAGTTAAATACAGAGAACGTATACGTTCTGTGGGATAACCATGGTTTTCGCAGCAGAAACGAACGTAAATTTTTATTAATTTTTAATTTTTTTTATAACAATGGTCCACGGCAATGTACGGCAAATTATTCGAAGATTGTAAAATTTTTTATAATTAAATTTAAAAACTATTGCCAGAGAACGTATAATATATTGTATGTTCTCTGAAGTAGATATAGCTGGTAATAACATCCAATATGTAAATGAAAGCTGGCAACGCTATCGACCATAGCCCTACAGAGAACGTATGTAAATAAATATACGTTCTCTGGCCATACTCTTCGACAAACACTATCATGCAATTTTATCAAAAACACAAAACAAAGTGGATTGCATATTAATATATCCATCATAAGGACTATTATAAACGCAAAAATAGAAAAAAATTACTTCTAAACGGATATACACGACTTGAAATAGTTTCAAATCAACGCCAACATTATCAGAAGTTTGTGTTGTAAAGGAATAAAAAACTTATAAAGTCGTTCGTTTATTGGTAAGAACAAATTACCGGCTATCAAAGTATACAAAATAACGAAAAACTTCTATAAAGTCAACTGGGAGCTTGTAGATTAAAGTCTAACATAGTTATTTGCCACTTGGGGCGAACAAAAAACCCAATAGCTATAATAAAAAAACGTATAGAAGTATTGTAGAGGGTTTTCTTAACAGACATGACGCCCTTCGATGATTTCGCATATCTGATCAATCATGTATTGTTGGGCGATGAACCGGTAAGTGCTTTCAAATTTACATATACAAATTCACATTAAAACAATTGAGTTTTATAATTTTCATTTCTGGGTATTTACTTCAATAGACTATCGAGGATTTCATACTGCTGGTGGGCACGCTGGTGGCATTTATAGCGTTTATACTCTGGTGTTGTTTTCCCATACAACCGAAGGTAAGTGTTCTAATGAAATTTTTCAAGATGCTGTGCTGTGAAGTGTGTAGCCAACTGAAAATGGTTCATGATCCAGAACGCGTAAATTTCAGAAGCGTAAGCTGGTATTTTTGGTTTGGCTTGACTGCTAATGTGGTAAAAGAATTTTATTAAATATTCCCAATATCCCCAAACCTGCTTTCGTGCTATAATTATGTTATTGCTAATTTTCTTTTGTAGGATGGTACTAATCATCGACAATTCTCTTGCAAATCTCTACAAAACTCACTTGAGTCTGCACAGGTGCATAGCAGTTACAGCAAATTGGCGTATAATGAATACACAATGAAAAGTGGCGGACATGTCTATCATTGTTGTACTTAATTAGGTAGCAACGATGCGTTCTACGTGCGTGCGTTATAATTGAAGAATTAAAAAAGTAATACATTTCAATTTATGCGGTAGTCGTAGCGAAGCGAAAAATTATAAAAAAAAGACGCGCTGAAGTATTTAGCATAGTAAAACAAAATGAATTTCATGGAAAGAGTGAGCCAACTACCCAAAATGCAGGTAATAAAACGTAAAATCGATAAGCAAGAATCAAGTGCTAAAGGACTTCTATAAAAGCATATTTATTATATAGATATTTTTAATTAATTAAAAAAAAAGTAAAGTCAGTCAAAGTCAAATATATTGCCTATATACATTTAAATTTATTTATTTATTTAGTAATAGTTGTAGCGTGGAATAATAAGAATAATATGTTAAGTTCAAATTTAGATGAAGACAAGGCTGCGCCTCGCTAAAGCGACGTTCGTAATGTAAAATGAACATTAAATGACAAAGCATGTATAATTTGATTTTTTTACATGCAATTTCACTGCAATTGGAAACGCGTGTAAATAAGATAATTTCATTGTAATAAATGCATTGATTAATGAATGACACATAAACATACATACATTACATAAATACTACATTTAATACATACATATATACACGATACCAAATAAAACAAATAACGTTGAAAAAAACAATATGTTTAAGAGTAAGTAATTATTTGCTGAAGGTGCTTTTCCGATTTTTTTAGTTAAATATATTATTCTTATTATTTATTTATGTATTAATTTTTTAAGCGATAACAAAAAAAAAATGTAATTTAATTAAAAATTTTATGATCTTAATAATCAAACCCAATGTGTCATAACCTCAATATTTTTAAATTTTCGAAGCAATTGGTATTAGTTCCACTGTCTAATGTTTTAAGCCAAAATAACAAATTTTTAAATAAATGACAAATTTAACTAAGAATTTGTACGTTTATTTTATGAATTATAAACGAACACTATGCTGCATAACCTCATAATTTCAAAAGTTTCTAGCAAATTTATATTTTTTACACTGTAAATAAATGCACCTCTACTGTTTGTTTAGTTCATTTTTTGTTTTGTATTGACTTGCCTTTTAAATTATTGCCTTTTTGTTAATACATTTTTATTAAAATATTTTTAGGTTAAGAATTGGCATAGATAATTTTTTGAAAGAAAATTGTAATTCAATTAAAGTTAAATAAAGAAATATTGCGAGTTTTAGTTACTGGTATTATATTAATTTTTTGATTTTTATAAAGTCTAAAAGAGTGATCTTGGCCATTGAAGAGCATATATTTTTGTTTAGGCGCATTTTAAATTTTATTTAATTTTTTTAGTTAATAAAATATTTAATTTATTTTAATTAATAAAATATTTAATTTAATTTATTTAAAAAAATATTTAATTTAATTTAATTAATAAAATATTATTTTATAACGACATAAAAGTTCTTTTGAGTCATTTTGTAAGACCCAAAAACTAGTATTTAATCATTACATAATTCAAAATAAACATAAATATATAAACAAATACATAATTGTATATATTTTTTCTTAGTGCTAAAAACATTTACTCCATAAATTAAAAAAAAAAAACAAATCTTTACAATAATTATACCTGCTAAAGAAAGAAAAAACGCCAACTAAAAATAAAAGTACGAATTAAAAATAAATAAAGAGATTTTTTACTTTAGCGGAAATAGTGCAAGACTACTATATTACAAATGCATATATGTATTTTAGTATTTTATTTTACTTATTTTTTATTACGACTTTGCACTTATTTTTAGTTCAATCAAAATTATTTAAAAAATACTTTTTATTTTTAGTTAAAAAAAAATGTCAAAATATTTTACAAATACTTCATTTTAAAATAAACTTTTCATTATTCTATATTTCGTTGTCTAAATTAATAAAAGTATTTGTGTAATTGTTTAAAAATTATTTATTTTCCGTTTTTATTACATCACTTGCTTACATGCTAATTCGTTGTTTGTATGTTTTACATTTTTAGTATGAATGTTTGTCGTCTCTTGTGTGTGCAGTTGGTGAAAGCAGTTTCAAGATTTATATGCTATATGTTGTTGCGGCGAAAGTTATTTTTTGTTAGCGCTTAGGCAAATTCAAATCGGGATTCAAATTTAGAAAAATTACAAGGTAAGATGAAGTTAAATAATTTTGGTCGTCTAAAAAACTCAATTAAACATGAAAAAGTTATTGCGCATACTTAGAACTATCTATCGCCAAAGCTGTTACGTCTGTTGTATTATTTTATATTATTAAAATACTGCAGTTAAATTTTTAATTATGTACAGGCACACTATCTTCAACTTTATACTCAATAGTAAACATCTAATAATAATAAATAAGCTAATATATTTTATTACTCAGCTGAGTATATATTCATTAAGTACAAGTTTACATAGCCTTTCTATTGCGAAGCGGTCTTATGTAGTGTACCTACGCACAATTTTCCAATTTTCCAGCCACCTATTTCTACTTCTGGCACTAATTAATTGGCTATAGCACAATTTTCGGCTAATTTGTATTAAAATACAAAAAAAATATATATACATACATACAGTAATATTAACTAAAATCGGTGTAAGCAAATGCTAAACTTTATATGCTAAATTTACAACTTAAAAATTACATAACCTAAAAATTCAACAGCTAAAATTTGGCTTCGCATTGTGTAATTAAATAGATTTGGTCTTTTTATACATCGTACTTATAGTACTAAACAGTCTTAATTAGCTCACGTAAAAAAAATGTTGTTTTTTTTTTACAAAAATATAAAAGAAAATACTAGAAATAGTCTCACAACACACTACTTTTCAACCATGCATTTTTACAATTTTCGATTTTGCTCACTAGCATTGTTTTGGGAAGAACACATTCATCTCAATCAAAATCTGCAGGACAATGAATACTAAGTAGACGCCGATCAATGCTATGCCTGCGCGTTTCGTCAGGCGATAACCGCTAAAACTCAATACGAGGAAAAGCGCTAAGGTGCAGAGTAGCAGAATGATAATGTTGAATTCAATGCCTTGCGCGGCAATCTGAATCATAGCGCTGCCATCTGTTTTGCCATAATTCATGCAATTTTTAATAAACCACGGCACACCCAGCGAGAGTAGGATGGCAAGTGAGTTGGCGCCCAGCGAGTTGGAGACGCCAATACCGTTTTCACCTAAAAAAGAGAGAGAGAGAGAGCGAGAGTGATATAGTAAATATAAAATTATTTGATTGATTGGTAAAGTGAGTGAAAAGATATAAAGTGAATAATAGAAGAGCGAGAGAGAGAGAGAGTGTGTTGTTAAATTGGTCTACAGTGAATTTTTAAATTTTAAAAAGTTAAAAGTTTAAAATTTAAAAAGTCTAAAGGTAGCGTGAGAAGACATAAGGTGAAAGAGAATAAAAAAGCAGTGAGAGAGTGTGTGTTACTTTTTAAAAAAGTGAAAATAGTACGAAAACCGTTAGTTTGCCATATGTTCGCTAATGTGACGTCAGAAAATTGTATGTGAATACAAAAATTTAACACGTAAGACAGAGACAGAGAGGTGCTCTACTCACCATTGCGCAATGAAATACAGCTGGAAACCGCCTCGGGCATTGTTGAACCGGCCGCCAAGAAGGTGAGTCCCATAATTATTTCAGGTACATTTACCGCAACACCTGTAATAGAACAAAAAAAAAATATATATATATTTATGTTTATAATTCTTTTTTTTTTTTTAATTATACTACATTATATAAAAAGTGTTTAAGCTTGTATTAATTTCTTGTCGGAATTGTGTTTTTTGACGATTTTTCTTCGCGATCATATGCTCGGTATACTATACATCAAATCAGAAATTTGTTTTCAAGCCAGCAAGATCGCGTGGTCGCTCAGCATATGCTATTTTTCAAGTCACATCAATAAAAATTAACTTAGTATAGACGCAAACCTCCTAACAGTAAATTGTTTAATCAAAGACGCAAACATTTTACATTTAGCACTAGCTCGGACACAAACCTCCGCCTAGAGATTTTAGCTCAGATGCAAGCTTTTCACAGTTAATGGGTAATTGTACTCAATATCATCATATAATGATCATTCCAAATGCATTGTGTGATCTAGTTTGTAATTCTAATTATAGAAAATCAAGCGGCTGATTAATGTTTAATTAGGAAATGTAAATTTTTTATTTGACGGATTTGTTGTCAGTAGATTGACTTTGAGATAAATAAACTCCGCACTTGAGCAACATTTATTAATTATAAATTAAATTAACATGTTAAATTATAAATTTAATTAACATAAAATTACGAAAGTCACTGCGAAAAATTATCTCTTGTTTAATTTATACGTAATTTTAATTAATTACTTTGCGCAGCCGAATTAATTTGATTTACATTATTATCATATAATAAAAATGGGTATAAAATAATTTTTACTCACCAAATGCGGTTAACATCCACACAATCATATAAGCATTGAGACCAATCGCAATGATGCACATCACAAATGACAGTGGATAGAGGCGACGATGATAGGCGGGATTGGGTATAACAAATGTGAGTGTAAATTTGATGGGAAATATGAAGGCCCACCAGAATTTTCGAAATGCCGTCTCACCATGTGGCAGTGAGAAGAGTTTTTGCGGTTGCGGTGGCACGTCATCGCTTTCGTCGCTAGTATCTGCAGAAAAAAAAATGAGTTAAAATTTTATGCATTCTAAAATTTATTAAAAAAAAAAAAATATGTTTTGATTTTTTATGAAATTTTGAAAAAATAAAAAAAAATTGAAATTTTGAAAAAAAATTAAAAAGTTTTTTTTATGACAATTTTAATTTTGACATTTAATATTTTTTATTAACTTACACATTTTTGAATGCGTCCCTGCGATTTTCTTATTGTTATGATTTAATTTTTTTAAATTTTATTAATTATAAGAAAAAAGTTTTATATGGTTAGGTTGTTTTTTACATTAGTAGTTAAAAAAAAAAAACTTTTTTCGTTTTTCGTTTTTTTTTTTGTGAAATTTTAATTTTGTCGGTTTGTTAGGATTTAATTTTTTTTTTAATTTTATTAATTACATTAAGAATAAATATCACAACTTTTTTATAAAAATATTGATTTCGAATTATATATATTTTTATAATTTTTTTTATGAACTTACAACTTTTTGAATGCGTCAAATTCACTGTCGATGAGGTATTATCGGGTAAATTTATCACAAATAGCCCATCACCGCCCAGATGATCCTTTTTAAGCGGCAGTCGCGCCTTAGCGCTATTCTCTGGTGGCTCGGTAAAATCTGTAGAAGAAGAAAATTAAATATTAAAAATAAAATATATTAAATAATAGTTAAAATATAATAAAAAAATATACAAATATTGGCGAAATAATTAAAATTATTAAAGATAATAATAATTAAATATTTGAAAAAAAAAACATTTACAAAAATTAAAATTAAAAAAAAAAAAAATTAATTAATTATCACAAATAAATAAAATATACAAATACCGAAGAAATAATTAAAATGATTAAAAATAATAATAATTAAATATTAAAAAAAAAATTCAAAAATTAAAATAAAAAAAAAAAATAAATTAATTAAAAAAAGTATTAAACAATAAATAAGATATTAAAAAAAAATAGTTATGAAAATCTAGAGTGTTAATGAGGGCATAAAATATAAATAAAAATTGTGAAATATTTGCAAAAAAAGTTATTACAAATAAATAAATGAAAACTATCGACAAAAATATAATAATAAATACAAATATAAATATTAAAGTACTAATAATTGCATAAAATACAATTTAATATGTATTTTTTTTTTAAGTAGAAGAATCCACAATTATCGATTAATTATCGTGATTAGATTTACAATTTTTTAATGCACAATATTTTTTTGAAAATCACTTTTCATTAAAGAATTTTTCTCATTTTTAATATATCTCTCTTCTGCTCAATACATATTTTCCAATTTTTTTTTTCAAAATATTTTTTTTCTCTGAATTTGTTTTCCATTTTATGCAAATTATTATTTTTTTATTTGTTAAATTATTATATCTTTCATTAAAAACGTTGTTTTTGTTTTAATTTTTTTTTTGTGCTTTAAAGTTTTTTTTATTTTATTTTATTTTCTTTATTCCAGCTTTTTTTCTCATATTTACTCACCATATCGCTTCGATATGCAGCAATTCATCTTATCCTCTACGAAAACACGTATGGCTGGCATAAATTTGTTGTTGTTAAACGTGAGCAAATAGTAGAAAATGAGAAAACCCATCATGATGCATGACTCGGTGAAGCTGACATAGCCACCCCAGGCAAGTATTATGAGTACAATTGTATTAAAACTATATATGACACAATCACGTGCTATAGGCCACCAATCCAGCTGGACGGGCTGTGAAAGAGCGATTAAAAGTGGGAGTGAAATTAAAATATAACTGGTTGCGTATACGCCGCGTTTACTACTACTGTCTTACCTTTTTTACGCACAACGCCCCCAGCGCTGCCACGCCCAATGTATTGAACATTAGCGAACCGATAATCGTGCCCAAACCCATATCCGAATCCGTTATAAGCGTACTTATCGTATTCGTAAAGAATTCGGGCATTGAGGTGGCGGTGGCCATAAAAGTCGCCGCAGCGACATCTTTGGATAAATTCAAATCTTCACATATACATTCGACGGTGGGCAGGAAATAGTCGTTGCAAATAATAGCGAGCAGTATGAAGAAATAGACGGCGGCAAAGACATGCAATACGACCCAGCCTTGACGCAATTGCTCCACTGTGCGGAGGAGAAGAAAGGTGAAGAGTGTTAAGTTTGGTAAGTGATTTTTGAATGTTTTTTATTAAAATTTATTATCATAAAATTAATTTGTTGCGAGAATTTTAGCAAAAGGCGTTACTTTATAAATTTGTTTGATAAATTTAAGGATAAGAATTTTCTTAAATTTTATTAAATTTTTTTATTTATTATTTTTATTTGTAAAAAAGTTTTCTTACATTTTTTTATGTTGTTTTTTAAAATTTTGGTTTTTTATAAAAATTTTTGCTTCTGATTATCAATTTATTATCATCAAAATTATTAATTTTTATCAAAAAGTAAAACTTTATCAATTTTTTTTATAAATATTTATGCTTTTTGAAATTATTATTTCATTATCAACATTTTTTCATTATCAAAAATATCAATTTTTGTCTAAAAAGTGTTTCTCTATTATTTTTTTTTAATAAACTATTTTTACTCTCTTAGACTTTTTTTTACAATTCCTACTTCCATTTCCAACTTTCATAAACTTTACAAGTATTTTCGTAAAACATCAACAACAACAAAAAAACTACAAATCGTAAATATTTTATAATCGGTCAATTTTCGGCCTCTTATAAATAATCTCAGAAATCGCCTCCTTCAGATTGCTACCCCCTTCTAATTAGCGGGTTTTTCCCTACTTTTTAATTGGATTCCACTGAGTTCAGCACGTACAATGTTGATAATAAAACAATTAAAAAGAATTTTACTGCAAACTTACTGATGCCGGCCGATTAAAAAAAAATTGACGAACCCTGCGGGGTACTTATAATTTCAATATGTGTTAGTATCGATAAGCGTATTGAAAATGTTATAAAAACAATAATAATTTGTATTAAAGTTTTTAATGAGATAAGCTATTTATTATACCTAGCTCACACGTTGATATTTATATACATAACACTGGGCTACACGAAAGAATCTGCTGGGCTTTTTTTACCGAAGCATTTAACATAAACTTTCTTCAACTCAAAGCTGTCAAAAGCTGATAATTTAAAATATTTTTGTTTTTTATTGAATTTTCCATTGTATAACCCAGCTTTCATGCTTTGTAAGCTGATGCAAAACTCGAGCTTTTAAATTTTTTTTTTTTAAATTTTTTTTTTTAAAGTTTTTAAAGTGCTGAACAGCAAATACATTCAGCGTGTGCTGTCGATTTCAAAAGCTCAAATTAGAACTTTTAAAAACTCAAGCTTTTAAAATTTCAAGATTGAGCTTTCAAAATTTCCAGAGATCTACTTTAAAACTTTTACTCAATTTTGAACTGAATTTTTTTAAATTTACTCTATAAGCATGCGTTCTTCATTGCATATTTGGAAAGTTTGGAGCTTT
This sequence comes from Bactrocera zonata, assembly GCA_037783105.1. Classification (NCBI taxonomy): domain Eukaryota; kingdom Metazoa; phylum Arthropoda; class Insecta; order Diptera; family Tephritidae; genus Bactrocera; species Bactrocera zonata. The sequence goes on along the minus strand of JBAWJQ010005455.1, from coordinate 22,034 downwards.
CAGGTTTACTAAACAGATGCAGAACTAGAGCTTTTTCCACGTAGTTCTAAAAATTTAGCTTTAATTATGAATTGTTGAAAAGCTTTAAAGCTTCTAGAGCGAAAATATATTCAGCGTGCATAACTTCCTCTTAACCTCACTCTGAATAAGAAAAATTGAGCTTTGAAGCTTCGAAAGCGTAACTTGCTAAATGTTTTCGTTTAGTGTTTTCAAATATATCGAAATATTAGTTAAATAAAAATAAGCATGCTTTCCTGAATTGAAAAGTTTACAATATTCTTCAACCTGAATAAGAAAAATTGAGCTTTGAAGCTTCGAAAGCTTAACTGGTTAAAAGGTTTTTCATTTAGTGTTTTCAAAAATATCGAAATATTATTCCAGCTAATTTTTATCTTTATTTAAATATAACGAAAGCGCTTGCGAGCTTTTTTTTTATAAATTTCTGTGCATCATTTACAACTTTGCGAGCTTTCAATGGTTAGTAAAAAACAGCAGTTACTTTTTAAATAGCTATCCATTTATATTTGAAATTTATATCAATGGAGCTTCCAGCGCTTTAAACTAAGCTTTGCATATGCTAGAGTTTTTTCAAACTTAATTACAAATTATTGAAAATTTTTATTTAAATACCTTCGATATGCATTTCGGAATTCTAGAGTTCAACATTTATTTTGACCTTAAGCTGAATTATAAAAATTGAGCTTTTAAGCTTTGAAGGCTTAACTAGTTATGGTTTTACGTTTATAGCTAAAAAAATCTGAATGTTGGAGCAAATTTTTATGTGATTAATATTTAAAATTAACAAAAAAAGCTTTTGAGCTTTTTTTTGTATACTTCTGTGGCTTATTTACAACATTCTGCGCTTTTAACAGCTATTAAAAAATGGCAGCTAACTTTTAAATATTTGTGAATTTATACATATTTCCGCACTAGCAATTTAGATTAACTGAGCTTTTAGAGCTTTAAAGCTGTTTGCCGATTTTTTTTCTTTTAAACTTTTTGCCTTTTTCGCACTAGCAATTTAGATTAACTGAGCTTTCAGAGCTTTAAAGCTATTTGCCGATTTTTTTTCTACTTGTAAACTTTTTGCCTTTTTCGCACTAGCAATTTTGGTCAACTGAGCTTTTAAAGCAGTTTGCATATATTTTTTCTACTTGTAGGCTTTACGCATGTACACTCTCCGCATGTTAAATATACACATTTTTAGACTTGTTTTCTTTAAACTTTTATTATATTGTTGTTTTTGTCATCATATATACATACATACCCGTAAAAAATTCAGGAAACTCATCTAACGGTGTACCGGTAGTATCCTCTTCGCATAGCTGTGTGTCACGCGCCAATGGCTGATGTAGTACATATTCAATATAATGGAAAGTTTGCTCCAGAAACGTTTCATTATATTCTGCAAGAGATGAGTATGAAATGTGTTTGAAAAATATTTGAAAGACACTAGAAAAAATTTAGATTTTTGTATAAAAATTTTGGATGTAAGTTTTTTTAAGTTTTTTAAATTTATTCTTATGGGCGTATTAGCTTTATTTATTTATTTTTATTATTTTTGTGTGTGTGGAAAAAATCCAATTTTTTTAAATAATTTTTGTGTGAATAATGTAAATTTTTTAATATTTTTTATAGGCGTATCAGCTTTATTTTTTGAATGTTTTTTATTTTGTTTTTTATTTTTAAGTTTTATTTTTTTTTATTTATTTTTTTATTATTTTTTATGTTTTAATTTTTATTTATTTTTTTTATTTATTTATTTTTTTTAATTATTGTTTTATAAATTTTGTTTTTTTTCCAGCTTCATTTAATTAAATTTTTATTTTTTATTTTATTAATATTGTAAATATATTATTTTAAATTTTTTAATTCCGTTCTTATGTTTTTCTATTTTTTCTTATCTCTATTTCTTTAGTCATAATTTGCAACTTCGCTAAGCCTCATAAATTTTATATCGGCGTAACTATCATATTATAATTCATTGCTATCCGGTGCCAGCTAGTTTTATTAAACATTCAGAAGAAATATAATTTCGCAGGAAATTCACACACTAACACCTGTTAAACGCGAAAAGTGAGTTTGAGTGAGAGTAGAGCGTGATTTTACGTTTGCTTAAATAATCTGACACACTATTCACGTGTTCTAAGAAGAAATGTATTTATTCTAATATCTCAATTGGGCTCATTATCTTACGGAACATATGCCAATATGCAAATCTTTACGAGCTTAATTATCGCCATTAACATGGTACACACTATGGAAGTTGTAAAACAAAATTGCTTATCTATTCCACAAAAAAATCTCTTACGTGCAGGTGTAATTAATATTCGGCAGAGCAAAATTTTAGTAGTTTTATTTTCAAGCATGCTAATTTTATGACACTGAGATTGAGGAAGGAATAATATTTTTGATAATAATAGAATAAACTTAGATCTTAGATCCGTTTTCTCTAAGTATGTCTGGTTAGCAGCCATCTCACACTTAAGTTCTGGTTAACTTAACCAAGACTATCAATTTTGGTAAATTTTTTTTTTACCGAAACTTAACTGACAGTTTATTGCTAAGCAGACATTGAAAAAACGGCATTTAAAGAAGTATCTTAACAGTACAGCAGCACAAATGTCAAACTACTCAATCACTTTGAGTTAAGTTGTGACTTGTTCAACATAATGAGTTTTGAGTGTAAAATTAACCAACTTGTAACAAATAAAACGGATTTGTGTTCATTATCCAAACTGAAAATACAACTAACGGTAAATCACTGAGTGTGAAAACATTGCAGTCAATAAATGATTGAGTATGTTTGATTTTTTAGCATAAAAAACAGTTTTATGGTTTACAAAAAATATTTTTGAAAAAATAAAACGGATTTGTGTTCATTATCCAAACTGAAAATACAACTAACGGTAAATGACTGAGTGAAAAAACATTGCACTCAATAAATGATTGAGTAGATTTGATTTTTTAGCATAAATAACGGTTTATGGTTTACAAAAATTATTTTTGAAAAAATAAAACGGATTTATGTTCATAACCCGAAACCGAAAATGCAACTAACGGTAAATCACTGAGTGTGAAAACATTGTATTCAATAAATGATTGAGTGGATTTGATTTTTTAGCATAAGTAACGGTTTTATGGTTTACAAAAATTATTTTTGAATAAATAAAACGGATTTGTGTTCATAACCCGCGACCAAAATTACAACTAACGGTAAATTACTGAGTGTGAAAACATTGTATTCAATAAATGATTGAGTGGATTTGATTTTTTAGCATAAATAACGGTTTTATGGTTTACAAAAATTATTTTTGAAAGTGTTAGGATTTGAAAAGTTATAAGTAGTAACCTTACAGTATAAAAGCGTCAGAATTCATAAATATTACAACAAAAAATCACTCAAACTACGCTTTTAAGCTATAATCAAAATCCTTTCTATGCAAACATTATTTAACTGTCGCCGCTGGAACACAGGAAAATAATACTACAAATATAAAAACAATAAAAACAAAAGCTACAATTGTAATATCTACGTAATACGGAACACAAATTGCTCATTGAACAACGAGCGCCAACAACAATAATTCTAGCAAATAAAAGTTACTAGCGACGACAACAAAAAGTGTCAATAAATTATTATTATTAATGCGCGCATATATTTATTATTTACTTATCAGCGTGATTACTATACATTACACTGAACAACAAGTGCTAAATTACAGCAACAAAAACAAAAAATAATCATTAACTAACAGCAATGCTAGTTAGTATTGTTTATTTACACTGTGCAGCTTGATGAGCGCTGTGCGGCGATGACTGATGAGTGTACCGCATGCAGCTATAAAGTGCTTTGGGTGAGTGCAGAGTGACAGGAGCGACAAGAGTAACGGTTTTTGAGCGATATGATTTATGAACACGCTGCTGGTAGTGTTGCTGAGCGCCTGCTGCTTAGCAGAGTGTGCGCATTGCCTGTCATAAATAAGGTATGGGTAACGCTTGAAACAGCTGTTTGGCGTGAGTGGGGTCGCACTGACTGTGCTGTTGACGCGTAACTGTATACAACGTGCAAATGACTGTAGTTGTTTGTTGCTGTATTTAATAATTCATTATAATTTTATAATAAAGTCTCTTCGCTCAATGCCATTCATGCGCCTAACACATACATAGTTAGTATATACATATGTATGTATTATTAAAAATAAAATTATTATTCTAATATCATTATTAATTTGCCTTTTAGCGTGCGTTCTTGCCAACACCTTAAGTGTTGTTGACAAAAAACGAAAAAACACTGCAAAGTAATAATTTAAATAGCTCTTAGCAGCTCAGTCACGCCGGTTCGATAGACCGTTAATAGCAATGATAACAAATTGAAAACACATGTGATTTCATTTTAGTTTTACAAATAAATAATAGCCGCGCGTATTACATAATAGATTGTGGTTAGCTTAAATAGTAGCAAAGTAGTACAGTAATGTGTATAATTTTGGCGTAAATAATGAAAAAAGGTTGCAAAACTTGACGTTTTGACAAAAATTGTATTATATGAAAATGAAAAATAAATAAAATTAAAAAATTAAATAAAAATTAAAAAATTAAATAAAAATTAAAAAATTAAATAAAAATTAAAAAATTAAATAAAAATTAAAAAAATTAAATAAAAATGAAAAAATTAAATAAAAATTAAAAAAATTAAATACCAATACTACAACAAAAAAATCAAAAAAGAACAAATAAAATTAAAAAATTAAATAAAATTAAAAAAATTAAATAAAAATTAAAAAAATTAAATACAAATATTGCAACAAAAAAAACAAAATAACAATAAAATTAAAAAAAGAAAGCAAATGTTAAATACGAAATATAAAAATGTTAAAAAACCAATGAGCAAAATATATCAGTTGCCGACCATTCATTATTAATACATTTTTTTGCTTTTTTTTTTATGAAGCCGCAAAACAATCATTCTTATTCATTGCTGAGCAAAATTTTGCTATGTGATTCATCATGTTTTTGCCTATCCAACTGTGGTCAATATAAATCACCGAACCAATTTACGCATTCTTATCAGTAAATGAACGAAAAAAGATAAATTAATTTACGAATAAGCAAATATATAAATATATCTAACATTTGGACGCATGCATGTAATTGATGAACAGATTCGTACACGCGCCACTCAAACGCAATTCGAATCAGCAGAAAATATAACTTTTGAGTTATTTATTGTTTTTTGAAAGCGATTGCGCGGCCGCGGCCGCACTGTTTTTAGCTAATTTGTCCAAGCGCGTATTTCATTGCTGCCAAAAGTAATGAATTTTCGCAATTAATCATGCAAGCGCTGTTATCAGTCAACACTAATTTATTCTGCACTTATTTATCACAATTCTGATTTTCAATTTATTGTCTGTCAATAATTTTGGTTTTATTTGTTATTGCCTGCTTTAGTAATCCTTCTCAAAAGTTATGCCAACTTGTTGAGAGAAACTAGAGATTTATTGCGCTTATATAAATCTAGATATGAGTACTTTGCCGAGTTTTCGCTCATTTTAAGACCCTCTCATGGTTTGTGCTTGAAAATCGTAACAAGTGATGGATTTGCTGCATGTGAACAGCGCACAAGTTCATTATAAATCTTTTATACTTAACACAATTTATAATTATGTCATAAGTGTTATCGATATCTTGCATTTTTGAAATATCGAGCACTAATATTTGTGTTTAATTTTTAATTATTTGTAGTCATACAGTCTTATAAATATTTACAATGATTGGCTGCTGATAAGCAAATCACTTTAGACAGGAAATTTCTGGTATGGCAATAAAAAATTTCTTTTCAACAATTTTTCAAAAACATGTTAATTTATGTAAGATTATTTTATGAAATAAGTCGGTTTGGCGATTTATTTATAAAACTATTTTTTTTAATGTATTAAATTAATTAGTTTTATTAAGTTTTTTTTTATTTTTTTTTTAATTTTATAATTTTTTTTTAATTTTAAAATATTTTTTTTTTTTAATTTTTTGCATAATTTATTTTTAATTAAAATTTATTTTTTTTAATTAAAATTAATTTTTTTTAAATAAAATTTATTTTTTTATTTATTAATAATTTTTTGCAAATTTAAACTTAGTATTTTTGTAAATGTAATTTTAACTCACATATATTTTGCAAATTAAAACTTAAGTTAATTTTTTTTGCAAAATTAATATTAAATTTTTTGCAAAATTAAATTTAATTTTTAACAAATTTAGGTTTATTTTTGTAGAATGTCGCATATTTTTATAAACTTTGGTTTGTTTTAAATTTTATGTAAATTTTTTTAATTAATGTTTTTTTTCAAATTTGTAAATAATTTTTGACAAATTTAAATTAATTTTTTTTTGCAAATTAAAGTTTAATTTTTTACAAGTTTTATTTTTTTGTTTTTTTTTTTGGAAATATAAATTAAAATTTTTCTAATTAGTTAATTTTTTTGCAAAATTAATATTAAATTTTTTGCAAACTTAAATTTAATTTTTTACAAATTTAAGTTTATTTTTTTGGAATCTCGCATATTTTTACAAACTCTCAAACTTTGGTTTGTTTTAAATTTTATGTAATTTTTTTTTAAATAATTTTTTTTTTTCAAATTTATAAATAATTTTTGACAAATTTAAATTTAATTTTTTTTTTGCAAATTAAAGTTTAATTTTTTACAAGTTTTATTTTTTGTTTTTTTTTTGTGGAAATATAAATTAAAATTTTTTAAATTAGTTAATTTTTTTAATTAAATTTTTTTCTAATTTATTTATAAGTTTTTTCAAATCAAAATTAATTTTGTTTTAAATTAAAATATAATTTTTTTAATTAGTTAATTTTTTTAATTTTAATTTAAATTTAATTTACTTTTCCAATTTATGTATACTTTTTCAAATAAATTTTTTTTAAATTAATTTGTTTTAAATTAAAATTGACATTTTGTTCAAATTCATATATAATTTTTTGCAAATTAAAAAATCATTTTTTTTTGCAAATTAAACTTAAATTTTGTATGTCATAATTTCGCTTGTTTTTATAAACTTTCTAAGACAATTCTCATAGCTGACAGGGCGTATGCGTAATTTTTTGCTGTCACAACTCAGCTGATTGGCATTCGCTGCTAGTGTTTAGTCACAAATCTTTTTGCAAACACTCTTTCCGCAATTTAACTAATTCAATATAAAGCACCACATTTAAAATTATAGAATTCTTTACTCTTAAAATTTATACAATTTTCTAAACTGCCCACAGTACTCTTCCCCAATAGCCTTAACAGTCATAACATAAAATTTCCTATACGCATAAATGTTTAACAATTAACAACGCTTTGCTACCAGCTGGCATTTGACAATTAGCCTGTCAATAAATTAAGTTAAATAATTAAAGCAAACTTTGCTGCATAACGTCAAATTGGCCGCTTTCATTGGTAAAGTATGCATTATTGATAGGTAAAATAATCGATTGTGCGAATTGCAATGTGTCAATGACGACTGTTAAAGTTTTTGTGTTGTATTTGTTTAGAAAATTGTTATAATTATAGTAAAATACAATTGAATTTGCGCCTCTAGAAGTATTTTAGACCCGTGGTAATTGCACGTGAATATTTCATTAGCAGTGTGTTGCGGGTTGTCATACATTGTGTATTTGCTTTTAGTCAACTAGCAGATGAATAAACAAATCATTTGAAATCATGTGAAAGTGTTTAATGCGCTTATTAGCAATAAAAATTGTCACGGCTATGTTTAAGCAACAAAAAATAGTTTGTATATAATTAGAATTAATAATTGATAGACTTTGTTTGGGTCACTACATGAACTCACAATTAGTTGTTGGCTAAGTGCTCAGCATAACCGTTTTAAGTTTTTTGCAATGCAATGCTATGATTTTTTTCATATCATTAACTAAAGGTATGAACACCTTATAAATGGAAATGCGTTGCATGAACCCAAAAAAATCGATTTTCGATAATATTGTTGGTTTGAAATCTTTGGGGCTTTGCATTTTTCATTTATTTTGAGAATTATGCCTAGAACTGTATGTAACTATGTAAAGTTTGCCATTTTATTTTATTTTTCGTCAATAGACTCTGCTAATAAATAATGGGAGTCGTCGTCTGCTGTGCTAAAAATCACTACTAAAACATTAGCTTCATTAATAATTGCAATAAAACGGTAAATATGTATTTTCACAAGTCTGATTTATCAATTAACAAGTTATAAATACTTGGGCAGTGCGTCTAAATTAAACTGTCGCCGTAAACAAACTTTTATTTGTTTTTCCATTTCCTAATTATCAGCGGATAAGTACGTTTTCCGCTAAACTAATATGAGCTGACGTCTATTTTTGTAAGCAGCTGTCATCTGTCAAAAATAGTTGCTATACGTCAACGTTTTCTTTGCATACTTCTTATGCCTACCCGTTTCCGCTGTGTACCGTTCTTTATTTGCGGTTTTATTTTGTTGCATTTACTTTTTCCTCAGCTTACTATTTTCTTGTTTGCCAAATTTATGACCCAAGTGCTCAATGTTTATTTAATTCATTTATGGTTGTAAACGAAACCCTTTTTGACTGCGAATTTTTAGATAAGTACCGCTACTTTGTAGCAGATTGTGCGAAGAGTGTCAGACAGTCAGTCAGTAGTGTAATTAATTAGTCAGAGCGCTGCAAATACTGATTTCGTTTAACAGAAATATCAGCAGTGAGCACAACAATCAGTCAAGCAGCCAAATAGCTCTCTTACTCATTGAGTTAATTCTAAAGCTATTAACTCATTCGTGTGTATTTCCGCCAAACCAATAAAAGTGCCGCTGTAAATGCTTAGGTACACGGAAAATGGCATATAAATAAAGATAAAAAGCCGAATAGGCAAATACAACGTTGCTATAACTGCAATATTACAACAAAAACAACGTAAACAATAAAAACCACAGCACATGGAAATTATCACAAAATTTATCGTGACTCCAACTTTATTAATTATGCATTCATATTTGCTAATATGTACATGTGTATGTAAATTTGTGTCTGTGTGTGCTCTGTTTGTTTGCTTTTTAATTTTCTTATCACACATTTGACATGTTCTTAGTGTGATTTTTAGCGGCATATTAACCTTGTGTTGTATTGTTAGTTGTTTTTATTTTCCTTCTTATTATGATTATTGATGCCAATATGACTTTTTGCTATTTAAAAGCTTATAGAGAAAGAGAAAAATGGCGTCTGCGTTACTTAAACGTCTTAAAGATGAATGAAGCTTTCATGCATATGAAAGTTCTAGCTTAGTGAAAGCTCAGAGCTTCTTATCGTCGCAAAACATATCATTTTTCGTCTGTACTATAAACATACATAGCTCAAAAATGATTGAATTTACTAAAGCTTTCATAGTTATTGAAATTCTAGCTTAACGAAAGCTACAGAGCTCTATTTGGTTGCAAAAAAACTTTTAACGGGATTACAAACAAGCTTACTATTCCAGAAATGCCTATAAATTCTTAAAACTTTCACGCATATGAAAGTTGTAGCTTAGTGAAAGCTTCGGAGCTTTCTGAATTGCGTAAATAACTCTTTATAATCAGTATTATAAATAAACCTGTTTCAGAAATGCATAGAACTTACTAAAATGTACATGCATACGAGAATTGTAACTCGGTGAAAGCTTGTGAGCTTTCTTTTATTGCAAAAAAATTAATCAGTATAAGCTTGGTACTTGCATATATGCATTAAACTCTCAGGCGCTTTCATGCATATGAAAGTTCTAGCTTAGTGAAAGCTTCGGAGCTTAATTTATTGCGAAAAATCTTTTTAATACGTATTATAAACAAATCTGTTCCAAAAAGGCATAGAACTTACTAAAATTTGCATGCATGTTTGAATTCTACCTTAGTGAAAGCTTCTGAAGTTTCTTTTTTGCGAAGAAATATACCGGCATAACATTTGTACAAGCATTCATGTTCTAAAAATGCATTAAACCCTTAGACGCCGTCATGTTTACGAGATTCTAGCTAGGCTAAAGCTTCTGAGCTTTCTTTTTTTGCGAAAACAAGTTAACCAGTATTAAATAGGCACAAATACATATGTTACAAAAATTCACTAAATTTACTGGAAGCTTTCAAGCAGATGAAAGCTTTCGCTTAGTGAAAGCCTCTGAGCTTTTTTTCAAAACCGCGAAAAAAGCTTAATCAGTATTAAGAAGGTACAAATATGCTACAATAGTGCATTAAAATCACTGAAAGCAGATGAAAGCTCTTCTTCAAAGCTTTCGCTTAGTGAAAGCCTCAGAGCTTAATTTTTTTCAAAGCGGGATGTGAAATACAATAATAAGTGAGATTTATGACACAAAAACTATCAAAAATTTTTGGTGTGCGTAAATTTATCGGGCAAAAAAGTTTTTTCCTACCAAATTAAACATATAAATAACAATAAAATTGTTTTTTTTTTTTTTATCATAAAATTTGTATTTTATAACTTAAATATTTAAATTCATCTAAAAACAAAAAAAATGTATATACAACAGCTTCCACGTCTAAATTGTTTATAAAAATTATTAAAATATATATTTTTTTTTTAAACGCTTTAAAGTGACTCTCTTAGTCTTATGTAAATTAGATTTGTTAAAATTAAAAAAATTAATTTTCTGAAAATAGTCTTGCCATATTTGTACTTAAGAGATGCTAAAAATTATTATATAAAACTTTGGAAATTTTTGAAATCCGATTTTCGTGCACTTTTATTGCCTTAATTCATTTCGCTTTAATTATGAGTATGCATTTACAACGAAAATTATGAAAAAACCATCGCTACTCACTCGCCAAACCGGTCGTGTACAATACATACATACACACATATTTATGTTACCGAATTAAGCCCTTTTCTTGATGGTGCAGCAGCAGAGCTTAGATATTGCACATAAATAGCTACTGAGTGCAACGAGTGAGAGAGTGAGTGGTTATATGCGCTGTCACAGTGATGTGTGGGAAAATAGCAATCGTTTAAAAATAGTTGTGAGTTTAATTATGCAATGGAATTTACGGAAGCTTAAAGGTGTTTTTGAAGAAGAAATTATTCAATTTGAATAAAAAAATTAAAATAATAAGGTTGAAGTTAAAAAAAATTTAATTTAATGTTTAAATTTTTTTTTTTTAATTTAATTTAATTTTTAATTTTTTTAATTTAGGTTTTAATTTTAAAATAAGAATTTCAATATTAAGTTGTAGATATAAATTTTAATGTTAAAATAATAATTTAAATATATATTCCAGTTATGATAATAATTTTAAGATGAGGAAATACATATAACAAAACTATCAACAGGTACTTCGGCTGAGTATTAATATTATTTTATTTTTTTTTATGTTATTGTGTCATTATTTTTATATTTTGTCATTTTTTTTTTAAGTTAAAAACTCTGTTACTTTTTATTGTAAATAAGATAAATAATTTTTGTTTAAAATTTGCGTGCAGGCACCTTATAATACTTTAACGTGCATGCGAACTAGTAGTAAATCTAACGAATCCTATAGAATAACGTAAAATTAAAGCTTCGATGTAAACAAACAAATCAATAAGAAAATTTTTACAAATGAATGAAAATTTGATTGATACTTTGTTAATTTTGTTTTGAGAATATGATTTGTAGTAAAAATTTGATTAATTCTGTGTTAATTTTATTTAGAGAATATGAATTGTAGAGCATAATAAATTAAAATGTAAAAATGTTTTTTTTTTGAAATTGATGGCTTAAAGTAAATTAAATTTGAAAACAAAAAAATTAAAATTAAATAAAAATAATAATAAAAAAGTATTTTGATATTTGAAAGTAAATTAAATTGAAAAAATAAATTAAAATTAAATAAAAATAATATTAAAAATAATAATAAAAAAGTATTTTGATATTCGAAGGTAAATTAAATTAAAAAAATAAATTAAAATCAAATAAAAATAATAATAAAAAAGTATTTTGATAACTTTTTGTAAATTTGTTTGACTAAGATAAAACAAATTATATCAATATAATATTAAAATTAAAAAAAAACTGTACTTATAAACTTTAAGCCTTACAGTTATTGCAAACATCAATGCCACTACTTTTTCGCACGCGCCTGCAACCAGTTTGCATATCGTTCCAGTAATTCCTCACGCAACAAGCATTTAGTTGACTGACCCAGCAAAAGTGTACAAAATTCGTAAAGAATTGCCCTTCCTTGCTTAGCAACAACAACACAAGCGAATTGTTTACATGCGCTAGCAATGAGGAGCCAAGCAATTCAACATGCGCGCTGGCTGATGCGTTGACTTTGAAATTTTTTACATTCTTGTCATAGTGCCAAAGCCACTAACTACAACTGATTTGCACAAACAATTGATTTCTTCAGTTATTAACGCCTGACTAATACAATTATTTATTTACAATACATGTCAATATAGTTTTTTTTTCACAGAAGTACAGCCAAAATGGCCGTTGGCCGCAATTGAGGCCAAGCTTACTAAATACAATTCCCATTTGCGGGCACAGAATATGTTTGTTTGCATGCATGGAGGTGGCCTAAGCTGCTGCCATAATTCTCATGCGCAAATAAATAACATTTAATTGTTTAAATGTGTGCGTGTTAATGTTTTTGTTTACAATTTCAAGCAATATTCAAATGATATTTGCAAAATTCACAGTTTGGTCATTAAAAAATATGCAACAATAATAACTATTGCATTGTCTGCAGCCAAACATATAAATATATTCTTACAACTTGAAGTAATTTTCAATGTAATCATTACACTTTGGTTTATTTTTATTTTTAATTACCCTTTGTTTGCGCGCTGCGCCCTAACTTTTACCAGCGCGCTTCACCCACTATATGTATGTGCGGCAGACGCTTGTCAATTATTTTTGAGCGTTTAATAAACAATTGGTTTTATTTAAATATTTTTTTAAAGCGCAATTAAACGTGTTTTACACGCATGGCATTCGAAAAGTGTGCTGCGAAAAAAGAGAAATTATGTATTACTCATTTTCTTGCACAGCAGACAGGCTTTTACCTGCGCTGCTTTGCTTATTTGTTGTTATTTTTGATTTTTGCTGTCTGCAGGGCTTAATTGCTGCTTCTCGAAGCATGGCATAAGTGTGGCACACATTTCTTAAGTGGCCAAAACGAGTTTTCACAACACAATTTAATGTTTTGATTATTAAAGGTAATTTTTTTTTTCTTTTCTTCTCAATTTCATTTTCTTTTATTTTGTTACTTTTTATTTTTGTTTATATTTTTATTTTTGTTTATATTTGTATTTTTATTTTTAATTTTGCATTGCTATCTTCGTGTGCCTGGGTGCTGCCTGCGAAAATTACCCACAATTCTTGGGCTCATTTAAATAATTATTTTCTGACAGTTATGTTTATTTATTTTATTATAATTTTCGCGCGGATTTTGCGCTAAGAATTAAGCGCAGCATTTGCGAATTGAGATTACAAGCTTATTGCACAAATTGCTACAGTGAATTCATAAAAATATTGTGTATGGTGTGCTTTAAATATCGATAATTTTTGCAGGCGGAAAATATTCATTTTAGAAGAAAGCTTGCTTGCCATGAATAATTTAGAGAAATTTGTTTATTTTTAAATGAAAAATTGTTGTAAATGTGGTAATATATGTTTGTATGGTATTTTAGAGTGCTTCAAAAAAATTGGTCAATTAAATTAGCAAGTTTATTATTTAATTTTATATATCGATAATTTTTGTAAGAGTAAAATATTCGTTTAAGCATTAAAGTATTGCTAGCGGAAATAACTTTTAAACTTATAAATAATAAAATATCGATATTGTGTTATTATTATATGCACATATTTATAATATACACTTTTTAACGCATTCCTCTATTAAATAAATTTATATTTGTTCTAACCAAAATATGCACCAAAACACCATGTGTGCTCTCAAATCTATGATTCTCTGTACAAGAAGACTAGTTACCGTAATTTAAAAATTACAAAATTTCTTCAAATTTCAAAATAAAAAAAAAAACTGCAAATTTTATAAAGTTTTTAAAATGTCTGCAAATTTCAAAAAAAAAAAAAAATGTAAAATTGCATATAATTTAAAAAGTTTTACAAATTTCAAAATTTTATATATTTGGATAATAAACAAAATTTTTAAAAATTGCAAAATGTAATAATTTTTGAAATTATATACTTCAAATTTTAAATTAAATAAAAATTTTCAAAATCTCTCCAAAATTCAAAAAATTTCTCCAAGTTTTGAAACTTCTCCAAACTTCACAAATTCTGATAAAAACAAAACAAGTTCTCAAAATGTCTCCAAATTTCAAAAAATCACAATATTTCTCCAAAACTCAAAAAATTTCTCCAAGTTTTGAAACTTCTCCAAACTTCATAAATTCTGATAAAAACAAAAAAAGTTTTCAAAATGTCTCCAAATTTCAAAAAATCACAAAATTTCGCCAAATTTCTAAATTTAATAATTTCTGTTATAAACAAAGAAAATCTTAAAATGTCTCCAAATTTAAAATTTCTGATAATTTACAAAAAGTCTCCAAATTTCAAAATGTTCAAAATTTTTTTAAATTTTAAAATGTTATAATTTTCGACAATAAAATCATTTATAGATGACGACACAGCGCCAAATTTGACATTCAAACACTTAAACGTTTTAACAAATCAATATTAGGCTTTAGCAAACCTTTTAAAAATATAAATGAGTGCCGCATGATGGATGTACAAACTTATTGCAATTAACATGTAATTTTTTATATCATTAATGTTACTATTTTTTTAATGTCGCAGGTTTAATTTTTAATTTAAGTTTTTTTTTAACGATTCACATTTTTTCATTACAATAATGCTCTATTAAAAAATGTATATATGTATGTACATATGTATGTATATATGTATAGTATTTCACAATTATTGCCTCTTGAATAAAATTAATTTTAATAACACTAAATTGCAACAAAATATCTTTTAATTAATATTATTGGAATTTTTAAATTGAAATAAAAATATATCGATAACACTTTTGTTTACATTCATTGCAGCCATTTGCATGCAGACACCATATAACATCGTATCATACACGATGTGCGTGCGAACTCGTGGTAAATGAAAACAATAACATCGAATAACGTAAATTTAAAGCGTTGATGTAAACAAACAAGGAAAATTAAAAATAAGTGAATTTTGATTAATTTTGTGTTAATGTTGTGTTGTGAGTATGATTTAAGTGTTAAAAAAAGTTACAACTATTCTAGTGTAAAAAAATTATAGTGAAAATTTGTGAAATTAGTGCAATAAAATCGTAGTGAAAATTTGTTAAACACGTGCGCGAAAGTAGCTGGGAAGTTGGCTTAAATATTCTATGGTAACTGCGACATTTCAGTGCGCAAATGACTTACATACTTTTTGGACCTATTGAATGAAATTGAAATGCTAAAATAGTAAAAGAGCAGTTAATTCGTGTTGCGCATATTATTTTGTGCAACATAACCTTAATGCAGTCAACTAGCAGTTGAGTTAGCGCGCTTTGTACGCATTATCGGTACATTGGTAATGACAAACTGGGATTGTGGGCAGTGCTCAAAGTTTGCTCGAAACTTGTTACAAAAAAACTGAGGTTAACTTTTTTTGCTGGTTATGTGAGTATTGCTTTTAAATCTTCTTTTTTATGCTTTTTTATATATAAATATTTTATTTTTCAATTTTTTTTTTATTTATTTCACATTTTTCTTTTTTGTTTTTTTTTTTATAAAAACAAATTTTTATCTATAGTAGTTTTTGTTTTTCTATTGTATTTTAAAATTTTGCCTATTTTTCAAGCAAATTTTTATTTTTTTGCATGCATATTTTTGTTATTTCATACAAATATTCACCACACAATTTTCCAATTACTTATTTATTTATTACTATTTTTTACCTTTCGCCATTTGTAATAGAAAGAGCGACTTCAATTATATCATAATATTAAATTACTGCCAAGTAATTTTAGTAGCTTTAATTAGTTCACTTTTTTCGCAAGACTTTTGCACAATTTTTTCACTCTGCGGTAACGTATTTTGTGGCTTTATTGATAAAGAAAAAATGATTTAAAAATACACTTTTAATTGTATTTATTGCGTTTTTGTCACTTTTTTCGCATTTATTGTTTACACACTTTGCGGTTAACCGTGGCGTATACTTCTTCTATTCACTGCTCTGGCGGTGTCAATAACGCGCGGCGCAACACAAAAGCCATCTTTGTCAATTTACACCGGCTAATGAGCGAATATCGTATACTACTTTAGGCGGTATTTGTAGTGCGCGTAGTTGTTGGCGGTTGAGCGTTTCACCAGCAAATAAGAGTGTTGTCTAGTTTTATCGACGTTTATAAGCAGTAAATGTTGCGACGCTGTCAATACAAACATACATACTGTGTATGCGAGGGCATTGGAGCGCCAATATAGTGGGGAAAACAGAGAAATAATAAATAAATTTCATATGAGCAGCATAACAGAGAACCGGTACCATGGCAACAGCTATGTAATTATGCGGTAGTACAACAACAACAATAGCGTAGCGCAAAAATAAAATTGTAGTGACTTGGTAAAACGTTGTAAGGAAATGCGCCTTAGCCGCTGTTGCATGTGCGCTCATACAAAGGCGCTCTCAGCACGCCACGTGCTCTCCACTCTTTGAATACGGAGAAGTCCAAACTTGTTGTTCAGCTTAGTGGTGCTTTTTTGGTATTTTCCAAGTTTCGATTTATTTTCTGGCTAAAAAGACAGACCTTTTAAATGCCACTGCCACACCTCCGCGTCGGCGTCGCGCCCTCTACTATGGTGTGAACTTGCCTACCAGCTGTGCAATTAAGCAGCGTCGCACGGTTTTCATACTTAAACGCTTTGATTTACTTATTGTGATCGATCTTAGTGTCATTAGCGCGCATTTAATAGCGGCTTAATTTCGTTTTTTATTAGTTTTGTTTTTGTAAGAAATATAAATAATATACAACAGCTTTGTAAACTTTAAGCGCGTAAATTGTTTACTTTGCGCTTTTTATTTCAATTTTTTTCACTTAAATTTTTTTTTTCATTTTTTGTATGTATTTCTCTGTATAACTAGCTCTCAGTTTTGAGATTAGGCGTTATTTCTAGTTGTTGTATTTCACGCTCAAGTTAAGCTGCTTAAATTTGAGCTATATTCGGGACTCACAGTTAACCACATAAATTACTTTTGAGTGCCAAAAAAACATACAAAGAGGAGTCACTTTGAAAAAGGTTTGAGTTTATCGTCGTTTTAGCCGAGTTTCTCAGAAAACCCTTTAGACATGGTTTATCTTACTCTTTGTAGCTTCGAGAAGATAACCTTCATTACAGATACGTTTTTTTTTAATGCTCTGGGTCCATTTCTTGTATGAAAAGGTTTTATGAACGAAATAAATAACAAAAAGGTATGGTTCGCCTATATGTATGCTTTAAAAAACAACTTGCTTTAGTATTTCTGTATAATTTTACAACAAAGATTATAGAAGACACGTCAATTTTGCAAAACCATATTTTTTTAAAACAATTGGAAAAGTGTAATATGCCTTGCTGTTCGAAAGAAATAACGTAAAAGTTTAGTTCGCCTGAAAGTATGCTTTAAATAAAATTTTGTTTTTCTATTTTTGTGTAATTTAAAGTTAAAATTATAAGAGATGTGTCGGTTATGCAAAATATATTTTTTATAAACTATTTTAAAAATGTGGTTAATCAGCGCCGCGAACGAAATAATGAAAAAGTGTAGTTTGCCTGAAAATGTGCTTTAAATACAATTTTTTTTTCATATTTCTGTAAAATCTCACAGCGAAAATTAGAAAGCAATGTTATAATTGCAAATTTATATTTTAGAGAGTTTGTGTATGTAATGCCGATTGAAAGAAATAACAATATAATGATGCGCGCTTAAAAGTATGTTTTAAATAACATAGTACTTTGATAATTCTGTATAATCTCACAAATTTATATTTTTATAAACCATTTGAGCAGCGTAGGTAACCAGCTGATCGAAGAAATAGTAAAAAAAAATATATTTTATAAACCATTTGAGTTGTGTAGTTAATCAGTAGATCGAAAAAAATATAAAATATTGCTTCTTTCGCCTAAGTGTATACTTTACAGACGTAACTAAGAAAATTTAGCATCAAAATGGCTGCCTACACTAAAGTTTTGAGTAAGTAGTTACTATTACTACTTTAGAACTTAAAAACAATATCTTAAATAAATATCTATTTTATAAAATAATATGCTTTTATAAACTCTCCAACTTGATCAATGTTATATTTCTTTGAAAAGCGCAAAAAATCTCTACCGAATCAACCGTAGCGCTTCCAGCTGCCCTAACTACCGTCGCTTGACTCAAATTGAGCTACTATTCTCTCAGCACTTCTCAACACAGTGCTCCCATATTTTAATGCGATCTTCGCACTCTTTGCTTCACCCACATCTCCACCAATCCTTAGGTAAATCAATCTCAGCACTTGAACTTTGCTTGCAAGCATGCAATTAATGTTTGTTTTGTGTCTGACGCGTCGCGCTGTTTTAATGAGTTAAATAATGCTAAAAATGTACTTTACATTTTCTAATTACATCACAACAACAACAAAACTTTTTTTTAGAAAGAATTCACTAAGCCAACAACTGCTAATAAAGCATATCTTTGTTTGTTGTTATGTGCTATTCTTGCTATTGTTGTTGCTGTCATTGAGCCGTTTTTGTTATGTACAATTCAATTGCGCCGGCGTGTTGGGAAAATACGCGCATTTTTGCCAGTCATAATTAGTGTTAAATGGTCAATATGTGTGTTATGAGGTGAGCAAAAGTGAGCAGATTTAGAAGAAAAAAAAATAAATAAAAAAAAATATTTTTTTTTTTTCAGAATTAGAAGAAATAAATAAATAAAAAATAATAAATATTTTTTTTCAGAATTAGAAGAAATAACTAAATAAAAAATAATAAATATTTTTTTTTATAATTAGAAGAAAAAATAAATAAAAAGTAATAAATATTTTTTTTTATAATTAGAAGAAAAAATAAATTAGAAAGAAAATTAGAAGCAAAAAATAAATAAAAAAAAGTTTTTTTTTCAGAATTAGAAGAAATAAATAAATAAAAAATAATAAATATTTTTTTTTTTATAATTAGAAGAAAAAATAAATAAAAAGTAATAAATATTTTTTTCTTCTAATTCTGTTCACTTTTATGCACATATTCCTCTTAAAATTCAAAGAAATTGGAAATATTAAAAATAAATTTTTTCTTTAAGAAATGTTAATAGTCAGGTCTTATTTTACTACATACTTTATGATATTTATTTATTATTTATTGAAATTAAACTTTTTTTATATAATTTAATTAAATTTATTTTATATTGTTTTTGATTTTTGTTTTTTTTTTATATTATTTTTTTGGTTTTTTGGTTTTTTGTTTATTTTTATAATTTAAACCGTTTATTTTATGTATTTTTTTAAAAATATTTTTTACTATTTTTTTTTACTTTATATACATATATGTATGTATGATTTTTATTATTTTTTTGCTTTAATATTATATTATATATTTTTAATATTTTTTTCTTGTGTTTTAATATTTTTTAAATTTTTTAAAGTTATTTTTATTTAATATTATAAAATCAAAAAAAAATATATTTAATATTAAAAAAATTTTTTTTACATTATTTTTGCTTTCCTTTAAAAATGTCATATTAAAATTTATTTAATATTTTTCTTTTACTTTTTTTATTTTTTATAATTTAAACAATTTACATTGTGTAATTTTTATTTAAAATATTTTTTTCTAATTTTTTTTTACTTTATATATGTTTTTTTATAATTTTTTTGCTTTAATATTATATTTGTAATATTTTTTTCTTGTCTTTTAATATTCCTTACATTTTTTAAAGTTATTTTTATTTAATATTATAAAATTAAAACAAAAAAAAATAATAATTAATATTTAAAAAAAAATGTTTGTTTTACTTTATTTTTGCTTTCCTTTAAAAATGTTATATAAAAATTTATTTAATATTTTTCTTTTACTTCTTTTATTTTTTATAATTTAAACTATTTATTTTATGTAATTTTTATTTAAAATTTTTTTATTTTATATTTTTTTTACTTTATGTATGTTTTTTTTTGCTTTAATTTAAAAAAATTCTGTTTAAATTTATGTAATTTTTATTTTAAATATTTTTTTCTATTTTTTTTACTTTATATATGTTTTATTTTATTTTTTTTTTTTTTGCTTTAATATTGTATTTTATATTTTTAATATTTTTTTTTGTCTTTTAATATTTTTTACATTTTTTAAAGTTATTTTTGTTTAATATTATAAAATTAAAAAAAAAAATTAATATTTAAAAAAAATTTTGTTATACTTTATTTTTTCTTTCCTTTAAAAATGTTATATAAAAATTTATTTAATATTATTATTTTGCTCCTTTAATTTTTTATAATTTAAACTATTTATTTTATGTAATTTTTATTTAAAATCTTTTCTTTTCTAATGTTTTTACTTTATGTATGCTTTTTTGCTTTAATTTAAAAAAAAAATGTTTTTAAATTTATTTAATATTTTTCTTTTACTTTTTTTGTTTTTTATAACTTAAACAATTTATTTCACGTTATTTTTATTTAAAATTTTTTTTTCTAATTTTTTTTACTTTATATATGTTTTTTTTTTGCTTTAATTTGAAAAAAATGTATTTAATTTATTTAATATTTTTTTTAATATTTTTTTTTTATTTTTTTTATTTTTTATTTTTTGTTTTATAATTTAAACAATTTATTTCATGTTATTTTTATTTAAATATATTTTTTTTACCTAATTTTGATTTTTACTTCATTTTTGCTTTAATTTAAAAATATTCTCGTTTACTCCTTAAATAAACCCCTCTTTGCCATTAAATAGCATTTTTTTTAACATTTAGTTATTTCTTTCCATTCCAAACATTTGTGTATCAATGACTCCCGCTGTGAGTTACGCGCGCTTTGACGTGTTGCGCGTGCGCGATGCGCAGTCGGCAATTGCATGCATTTTTCCGCTGCGCTTTTTATTGCAATTAAATGGGCGTCTACTGGTTTGGCATTGCTTGCCTCTTCTACTATCGTAGCTTAGCTTGTTAGTTACAACCAAACTTCTATCGCTCTTGCCGTTGTTGTTGTTGTTGTTGTGTTTGTGCTCTCTCGCAGTTAGCAACTGCAAACAAGTTTGTTGAACTTGCTTGGCGTTGTGCCAATTCAGGTTGACTGGGAAATTCTGGCCAACTGCCAACGCATATGACAACAATAACATTTACAACAACAGCAGCTAGAATAGTAAGCCATCTCATTGTAGTGCTGTGTGTGTGTGTGATTGTTGCTGTTGTTTGTTGTGTTTAATAAATCACGCTAGACTTTGAACACACCGTTTTTGCGTGTCATTTCAATTTCAATTTTATTTCTTATTTCACGAATTTCACTTTTTGCTTAATTTCATGTTATTGCTGCTGTTGTTGTTGGAGTTTACTTAACGCGATTTTTGCCTGATTTTGATTTTAGTCAGTATTTTATGGCTTTTGATCAGTGCACGTCCAACTTTACTTTTGCTTTTTTGCAATTTCAACGTAATTTTGTACAAAATTTTTGCGACGAATTCGAGTCCAAAGGTTAGTTGCGTTGAAACTAGTTCAAGTTCGTTAAAAAATGGTGTTAAGAAATTTTGTAAACTGTTATCATTAGAAAATATTCTTCGAAAAGAAATACAGAAGAAGATAATCATATAAATTATCAGAGAAATCTTACTTCAACCAAGGATTGGCTGAGCTCAGGCCATGAAGGGCTTGGCGAACTATTGTCGGCCTAAATTCTTAGATTAGCTTCTTGACCATATCAGCGGTAGGACAAGTGGATTTTGGCTTAAAAGAACTGAAACATCCTATGAATCTCCAGTGACGAGGTGAATAGATACCGCCTTGGATGAAGCAGCCACAGCACCTGAAGGCTGCCTTGAGGGAATACCT